>JAXCGZ010011473.1:117500-120000 GCA_037179515.1 Halocaridina rubra
AATAATAATAAGATCTAAGGAAAATTATTGGAATAGACATCATGAAAGTAATGCAAATGTATATTAAAACCCAGCAGAGAGCTGGATATTCATTACACATCTTTTAAAATCCCTTCACATCTGACAGGTCATTACACTCTCCATCTCTGCTTCTCTTTACAGCCTGATAAAGGCTTTTTTATTTTATCATTTTTGGCCCATCCTGGTGTCACAATTTTGTGAAAAAAAAAAAAAAAAAAAAAAAAAAAAAAAAAAAAAAAAAAAAAAAAAAAAAAAAATTTTATAATAATAATAATAATAATAATAATAATAATAATATATATATATATATATATATATATATATATATATATATATATATATATATATATATATCCCGCGATACAGTGAATCCGCAATAGGTGAACCGCGAAATAGCGAGGGATTGCTCTATATATATATATATATATATATATATATATATATATATATATATATATATATATATATATATATATATATATATATATATATATATATATATATATAAAGTGTTACCCCAGTTATTCGCGCTTCTTGGTTCGCTTTCTCACTCTATCGCGTTTTTTTGTTTGGATAAATTATTATTTTATTTCATGGGTATATGCAAAAATATTAAATTATTAAAAAAAAAATTCGCAGTATTTTCATTTTTTTTTATTGAAAAAAACATTTCATTATCTAATTGATAAAAAAAAATTATTTTCCAGCCTACGAATAATAAAACAGTAAAAAATAGTAAAAAACATAAATGTAGATAGATAGATAGATACGTTTATTGACCACCTCTTTTGAAAAGTACAGTATAATCTTTACAAAAGGAATATTTGGTCCAAATTACAATGAATAAATACAATAGATTTTGTACAATCATCAAATAAGTAGATGAATTTTAAATTAATATACATTGTACTAATAACTGAATGATATACGTACGTACAGTATAACTCACAGTATTGCATCATACGAAATAGTGTTCGATAGCGTACAATGTATTGGGGTCGCAGCTACCTGAGCTAGCATATATACTTATATTGCCAGTAGTTTCATGATTTTATTGATAAAAAAAACGTATTTATTAGCCTAAGAATAATAAAACAGTATAAAATAGTAAAAAACATAAATACTAACAGTATTGCTACATGTAAAATACGATACCGCTATCAGCGTTTTGGACAAAGACTCGTTCAGTCTAACTCACGGTTTGCTTGTGTTTGATAGCGTACAATGTATTGGGGTCGAAGCTACGTGAGGTAGCATATATATATATATTTCCAGTAGTTTCATGATTTTATTGATAAAAAAAACGTATTTCTTAGCCTAAGAATAATATAACAGTAAAATATAGTAAAAAACATAAATACTAACAGTATTGCAACATGTAAAATATGATACCGCTATCAGCGTTTCGGACAAAGGCTTCCACCATCTTCCATTGTCTCACCTCACTTGTGTGCGCCATTCATGTTGTGCTTATTATTATAAGTATGTTTTGCTTGTGATTTTTTTACTAGCATATTTTAACCTTTGCAATGCCTCCCAAGCATCCTTCATCTTCTAAGGCTTCTTGTAGTGATCCTAAGCGGCAAAGGAAAATGTTAACCATTGTAGATAAAGTGAAACTCTTAGATATGTTGAAAGAAGGAAACAAGTTTGTGGATGTTTGTAAAATATGGAACCTATTAATGTCAAGTCATCATCACCTCATTCATGGTAAGTTTTCCTATCACTTTCATAAAAAAAGTACGTTGCTTGCTGTTATTTATAATGATCTCTACACCACGGATTCCCGGGTTCGCGCCGGGTCCCGGAACCGAACTACCACGATAAGTGATGCAACACTGTATATGTAATTGTATATATATATATATATATATATATATATATATATATATATATATATATATATATATATATATATATATATATATATATATATATATATATATATATATATACACCTTGTTTCTATTTCCGTTTTTTTTTTAACCTCAAAACTGCAATAACGCCCCCAAAAAATAATAGTAAAAACCTAAGAAATTCGCGAATGATGCCCATGCAAAAAAATTCAAATAAATTTTAATTTTAGTAAATAAATTGACCACCTCGGAGGCACTTTTCCGCCATCCTCCTCCTCTTCTACCGCTTAAAGTGATTGGATATTATGATGAAAATTGAAAAAAAAATATTAAGAACAAACAGCAAACATATTTTCAATATAATATCGTCAGGGAAATAATGTGTGAGGGTGCATCAGATGATACAGATGTTGCAAAACGTTTGCCGATAGAGGTTTATCCTCCTGCATCCTACTCCTCTTCTACCGATTAATGCGATCGGATATTATGAAGAAAACTGAAAAAAGAACATTAAGAACAAACAGCACACATAGTTTCAATATAATGCCGTCAGGTATATAGCGTGTGAGGGTGCATCAGCTGATACACAAGTGTGACTAAACGTATGCATCTTCGTCCTCACC
>JAXCGZ010011473.1:122500-125000 GCA_037179515.1 Halocaridina rubra
TTATGAGGTGGGCAACAGGCATACACTGGGACGTACATGGTGGCGGTGAGAATAAGTATGCAAACGTTTTGCCGCCTCCATATCACCTGATGCACCCTCGCACGCTATTTCCCTGACGATATTCTATCAATAGTTTGTTTGCTGTTTGTTCTTAATGCTTTTTTCCATTTTCTTCATAATATCCAATCGCATTATGCGGTAGAAGAGGAGGAGGATGCGGGAGAACAAACTGCTATCGGCAAACATTTTGCTGCTTCCGTATTAGCTAATAATTATCATTATTTAGGCACAATATCTTATTTATAAAATATATATTTACTCACTCTATTTGGGGTTTATCTAATTTTCAAGATTATAGTATATTATTGATATTCCTTGGTTCTAAACGTTATTCTATCTTCTTTACATATCAACCATGCTACACAAAATCTAAACGTAAACAAAGTCAGCTGAGAGAAAAAGAAAACTATACAATTCATTACAAAGAAAATGTATATCGGGGAAACTTAAATGAAAAACATATATTCTCTACACGCTATTTCCCTGACGATATTATATAGAAACTTTGCTTGCAGTTTGTTGTTAAAGCTTTTTTAAAATTTTCTTCATAATATTCGATCACATTAAGCGGTAAAAGAGGAGGAGGATGCGGGTGAACGAACCTCTATCCAAAAACATTTTCCCACTTCCATATCAGCTGATGCACCCTCGCACGCTATTTTCCTGACAAAATTATATAGAAAATTTGTTTGCTGTTTGTTCTTTATGTTTTTTTTCCAGACCAAGTCCCCATCCTGCTTCTTAACGAACTTCTCGTGATTCCATCCACAAGAGCATCCTTCCCATGATACCCCTGTTCAGTCATACCCTTTTTCTCTCTCTCTCGCAACTCTCAAAACTCACACTCTCTTTCTGTACAACTCCCCTTCCAGTCACTCTTCTATTTACAACGCGTTGGTTTCTTTCCTCGTCACTCTGAAGGAGTGTGTATGTGAAATAGAGTGTAGAGAATACATATATTTCATTTAAGTTTCCCATGTACAATACGATATACGTTTTCTCTGCAACGAATTCCATAATTTTCTTTTTCTCTCAGTTGACTTTGTTTACGTTTAGATTTCGTGCAGCATGGTCGATATGTAAAGAAGATAGAATAATGCTTAGAACCAAGGAATATTAATAATATGCTATAATCTTGAAAATTAGATAAATCCCAAATAGACTGAGTAAATAAATATTTTATGAGTAAGATATTGTGCCTGAATAGTGATAAGCATCAGCTGATACGGAAGCGGCAAAATATTTGCCAACAGAAGTTCGCTCTCCCGCATCCTCCTCATCTTCTACCGCTTAATGCGATCGAACATTAAGAAGAAAAAGCATTAAGAACAAACAGCAAACAAACTTTCGGTATAATATCGTCAGGGAAATAGCGTGTGAGGATGCATCAGCTGATACGGAGGTGGCAAAATGTTTGCATCCTAATGCTCACCGCCACCATGCCCGTCCCAGTGTATGCCTGTTGCCCATTGCATAATAGAGTGCATTAATTTGTTTACTGTACAGTAAATCTGCATATCTTTTATACTGTACACTATCTGCATGTTAATATAAATAACTACAGGTCTTTCTGCTTTGTCATGTACTTGTAAAATGTGTTATACTTTTATATCTTTGGTATAGTGTGTCTGTGGATGGTTGAGGAACGAGCTATGCCCGTTATCATTGTTTCTCATGGAAAATATCTCGTTAAATTACATGAAAATTAAAATACGCAGCACTTCTGAGAACCTATCTTCGCGTTATTCCAAGAGCTGGGTATATATATATATATATATATATATATATATATATATATATATATATATATATATATATATATATATATATATATATATATATATATATATATATATATATATATATATATATATATATATATATATATATATATATATATATATATATATATATATATATATATATATATATATATATATATATATATATATATATATATATATATATATATATATATATATATATATATATATATATATATATATATATATATATATATATATATATATATATATATATATATATATATATATATATATATATATATATATATATATACAGTGTTCCCTCCCTTATCGCGGTAGTTCGGTTCCGGGACCCGGTGCGAACCAGGAAAATCGCGAAGTAGGATCAGCCTTTAATTTTTTTTTTTTTTTTTTTAAAGATGATCATGACACCAGGACAGGCCAATAATTATAAAATAAAATGGCCTTTATCAGGCTGTAAAGAGAAACAGAGATGGAGATGTGTAATGGCCTGTCAGATGTGAAGGGATTATAAAAGATGTGTAATGAATATCCAGCTCTCCGCTGGGTTTACTATACCTCTGCATTACCTTCATGATGTCTATTCTAAAACTTCTCCTTAGATCCTATTATTATTATTATTATTATTATTATTATTATTATTATTATTATTA
>JAXCGZ010011474.1:2500-7500 GCA_037179515.1 Halocaridina rubra
AGAATATCCAGTTCCTTCACATATCACATTTTTTTAAATAGTTATTCTTACATTAATGCAAAGGATTCGAAGACAGTATATATATGATCCCCAAATCCTACAGATCTAAATCTGCGTCACTGACTACTCAGTCACTGAGTACCAACATACTAAGAATCACTGAGTACCCAACTTAGAGTTAATGAGTACCAAGATACTCAAAGTCACTGAGTACCAACTTACTCAGAATCACTGAGTACCAAACTTAGAGTTAATGAGTACCAAGATACTCAGAATCACTGAGTACCAACTTACTCAGAATCTCTGAGTACCAAACTTAGAGTTAATGAGTACCAAGATACTCAGAGTCACTGAGTACCAACTTATTCAAGCATCCAGAAAGCACTTCTATCATAAAAGTCTTTCCGTTCTCAAGGAGTAGCATTAGCAAGCAACTTCATCGTCTTGCAGTGATGCAATGGAGCTTTGCACGCTGGCATTACCACCTTCCCAAAGAGACGAGAAGGCTTTGAAGTTTATTCCCGGGTTGTACATAAAGAGAAATAGAAACCCGAGTTCAAGACTGATGCCATTGCGTTATGGCAGCTCTTTAGAGAGAGAAAGAGGGCTTAGCAACCAACCTTTGTGCATTTAAGCAGTTCATGATTTTACTGAGATTTCCCAGATGCTTTTATCAAGAATGATGTTTCAGCTTATAAATTTCTCTCTATTAGACATTTACTGCATTTGTTTTTATATCTCTTTTGACTCTTTGTAATCTTTTTGTGTGTGTATTTATGTCTTTCATTCATTAGCAATATATGACGTACACATGGTTAGAGAATTTGACTTTGTTTTCTGTGGCTTTTTTTTATAGTTATCTACGATTGTTTTTCTTGAGCACTAATTTAAATATCTTATTAATTTGAAAATATTTGACAATTAGGAAAGTGGTGTATTATAGAGAAAGGAACTAAACCTATTGAAATAATAGAGACAATAATATTAGTTAGAATTTTTTTTTATCTGTGAAAGCGTTATAGTAGAGATAAGAAAACAGGGAAAAATCTATTGAAAACAATATAGATACAGAACTATTATTTAGGAAACGTATTTCAGCTATAAATACGCTGTGATATCGCAAGAAAAACAAGTGAAATCAATTGAAAATATTATAGACAGTGATATAAGTTGGAAAACATATTCCAACAATGAAAAAACTGCAGAATAGCTAAAAGCAAGCAAGCTAGAATCTATTGTAAACACTATAGATTATAATATTAGTTGGAAAGCATTATACAATCAAGAAAACACTGCAGTATAGATAGAAAACAAGCAAAAATCTATTAAAACAGAATAGAGACAGTAATATTAGATGAACAGCATTTTCAACTATGAAAACGCTGTAAAATATCTGGAAAAATAAGGTAAATCTTTTGAAAAATAATATAGACTGCCCCATTGCCCGGCAAGCATGTTATAAAGCTGTGGCAAATATTTAGAACCATTGCAAAGCTTCCAGTATTTTCACCAGTAGAGGAATTTGTATATTTTGATGTCACAGAAAATCTTTTAGAGACAATTTCTTCATATCTAAATGTAGGAAGTAACCAGAGAACCAGCTTGCTCTCATTTGCATGCTGAAATTCACACTGGGAAAGGGAGAACTAAGAGGAGGGTTTATGCTTTTATATATATATATATATATATATATATATATATATATATATATATATATATATATATATATATATATATATATATATATATATATATATATATATATATATATATATGAGTGTATGTATGTGTATGTATGCGTGTGTGCGTGCGTGCGTGTGTGTGTGTGTGTGTGTGTGTGGAGTGTAATGCCTCTGGAAACAGCCGCCCTTTCCGAAACTACAGTCAAGGTCCTTTGGACTTAAATAGGACTGTTCAGGACAGTTCGATAGTAAATCCTCCTTTTTCTCTGTCTACATCAACACCGATTATTCTTGGAAATTCGTTGCACACCTTTGATTACCCCTTCACATTTGACAAGTCCCTACGGTCTTCACTACACTGTACAATTTTGTTCCTATTTACTTCATGATTTTTTCGCGCCCAGGCCCGATGAGGGCAATTCAATTTATTTTTGATGGCCCGTCCTGGTGTTACACTTATATATATATATATATATATATATATATATATATATATATATATATATATATATATATATATATATATATACATATATATATATATATATATATATATATATATATATATATATATATATATATATGTATATATATATATATATATATATATATATATATATATATATATATATATATATATATATATATATATATATATATATATATATATATATATATATATATATATATATATATATATATATATATATATATATATATATATATATATATATATATATATATATAGGTCTGTATATATATATATATATATATATATATATATATATATATATATATATATATATATATATATATATATATATATATATATATATATATATATATATATATATAGGTCTGTATATATATATATATATATATATATATATATATATATATATATATATATATATATATATATATACATATATATATATATATATATATATATATATATATATATATATATATATATATATATATATATATATATATATATATATATATATATATATATATATATATATATATATATATATATATATATATATATATATATATATATATATATATATATATATATATATATATATATATATATATATATATATATATATATATATGAATCATTTGTTTTCACATATGTAATGTGCTTATTTGTATATATATATATATATATATATATATATATATATATATATATATATATATATATATATATATATATATATATATATATGTATATATATATATATATATATATATATATATATATATATATATATATATATATATATATATATATATATATATATAATATATATATATATATATATATATATATATATATATATATATATATATATATATATATATATATATATATATATATATATATATATATATATATATATATATATATATATATATATATATATATATATATATATATATATATATATATATATATATATACTTATCATACTTGTCCTTAAAACTATGGATTGTGTTAGCATTAACTATCTCCACGCTTAGCGAATTCCAATTATCAACTACTCTTACACTAAAAAAGTACTTCCTTACATCCTGCAAAGTAGTCCTCTTACGAAGCTTCAGACTATAGTTCTAGTGCCAGCCATATCAAAATATCGATCCCAATCCACTCTATCATAACCATGAAGGAATTGAATGACTGTCACCATATCCCCCCTCAATCTTCTAGCTTCGAGTGATGGTAAGTCTAAGTCCCTCAGCTTGTCATCATAACTGAGATTGCGTAGTTTAGGCACCAGTTTCGTTGCATGTCTTTGAACTTTTTCAAGCTTTGCTTTTTTTTTTTTTTAAGAGAGTGACACCGGGACAGGCAGAAACTGCCCTCATCAACAAAGGCCCGGGCACGAGAAAATACCAAGACGAAGGAAAAGAAAAAGGTTAAGGGCAAGGCAGAGATGAGGTAATGTCACACAAAGGAAAACGACAGACAGAAAAAAACAGTCAAAGTAAAGAGGACCCAGAGATATGGAGGACTAGGCTCTGAGATGACGATAGATCTGCTTTTTGAAGGATGAAAGGTCATAAGAATTAGGAAAGACAGAAGGAGGAAGAGAGTTCCAGAGTCTGGAGGTAGATGGGAAGAAGCAGTCGCTGCACCGACCAATCCGCGAGCTACAAATCTCCACACAGTACCTGTGAGATGAGGCCGCTTGGCGAGTGTTACGCGGCCTCGGCAGTGGAGGAGGGATGCAACTCGCCAACTCATCAGAGCAGCGATGGAAGTAATAGCGATAGAAAAGCGAAAGGGAAGATACCTTACGGCGTAGAGAGAGAGAATCCAGGTTAGAAGTAAGAGAAGGATCATTAATGAGTCTGACTGCCTTAGATTCAATCCTATCAAGAAGATAAGTAAAGGAAGAAGCACCCCAGATGTGTGAGCAGTATTCTAAGCAGGGGCGGATAAGACATTTGTAGATTTTAAGTAACTGCAATGAGGAAAAGCAATAACGAAAACGAAACAAAACCCCCAATTCCAAAACGGGGCTGCATATTCAAGTCATTGCCTCACATAGGTTACATAAATATTTTTGAACATTTCCTTGTCCATGTGCCTGAAGGCTACCCTTACATTTGATAAGAAAGCATATGCTGCCCTTATTAAGCCATTTATATGCATTTCTGGAGACAAAACTGCCAGTATGTTTACTCCTAGATCTCTGTCATTCTCTGTCTCTCGAAGTTCTACTCCTACCACCGAGTAGTCAAGCTTGGGCCTTCTTGCATTTGTACCCATTCTCATTACCTTACATTTTGAAGTATTGAATTTCATTAGCCACTTTTCTGACCACTCTTGCAGACTCTTTAGATCTTCCTGAAGTTCTCTACCATTATTGTGAAGGGGTGGGGTATTTTCTACTGTAAAGACTGCCTGAAACTCCTTGTTCAATTCTTTGCAGCTCTCTTCATCCGTCTCAGTGATGCTTCCGTACACTCTCTCAAGCCTTAAAACCTGTTCTATTACCTTCAGTTTTCCTCTGATAAAGCTGTGAAAAAGTTTGGGATTTTCTTTAGCTTTCCTTATCTCTTCCTCTCTTCTTTTACTTAGGTAATAATTTCTTGCTCTTTTGTAGGTTTGCCAGGCATTTATATATTTTCTCATACTATATCTTTCCCAGCATTTGTCTCTCCACTCCTTAGCTCTTTTACAGTCATTATTGAACCATATCTCTCTGGCATGAATTACACCTAGTTTGGTGACAGGTATGCAGCAATCTACTATCTTCCTATATTTCTCACGTAAGATGTCGTACATTTCTTGTACAG
>JAXCGZ010011474.1:12500-32500 GCA_037179515.1 Halocaridina rubra
CTCTAAAATAATTATCATTTGGTGTTCGACAGGGATCAGTCCTTGGTCCTATCCTCTTCTCCATTTATGTAAATGATCTATCTTGTTTCATTTCCAACTGTCTAGTCGTACAATATGCAGATTGTACTCAGCTACTCCTTAGTGGTGATATTAATAATCTCCCAGAGCTAACCCTAAGAGCGGAAAAGACTCTGTCAAAAATTAAAACCTATTTTCAAGAAATTGGGCTGTTAATTAACGAAAGCAAAACACAATGAATGTTTATTGGTTCAAGGTACCATATAGCACAAATGCCAGAAAACACAACAATTGACTGCGGCAATATCATCACACCGAGCAAAGTAGTCAAAAGTCTTGGAATTCACTTTGATAACAACATGTTGTTTGATTCCCATATAGATTAAGTATGCAAAAAGGCAACAGAGACATTGATGTACTTATCAAGTATAAAAGACAATTTTGGGACTAGCACCTGAATAACGGTTGTCGAATCTCTAGCTCTATGTCACATCAATTTTTGCACAACTGTATGGGGAGCTACCAATAAGGCTCAGATAAATAGAATACAGAATCTTATTAATTTGCAGCTCGAGTTGCCATGGGAGGAATAAGAATATATTACCACATCACACCAGCTCTTAAAAAACTTGGGTGGCTGCGGCCGAAAACAAGGTCGCCTATGGTATTGGAACCATCATGACCCTAACTGATTTCTTAATATCAAAACAGTCAGGGATATAAGGGGAACCAAAACAAGACAGAGTAGTGAGCTCTTTATTCAGGGAACAAACAAAGATGCGGGTTCAAAGATGAAGACTATTAAAGGGCCAACACTCTGGAACAATATTCCAGAATATCTTAAAAGTTCACCTCCTCCGCTTCGCAAACTATACAGTTTTCTTTTGGACATGTAGTTACTGCTCACACACTAATCAAACTTAATGATTTAAAGCAATTTCCCTAGACAATAACCATTCTATATATAAATTGATATCGCCTTCTTTGATCTCTAATTTAAGAACTAATATTATCATTGTAAGGAATACAAATATGGTGTTGATGCCAATAATAACGATCCTGTATCGAGTGTTATTATTACTACTTATTATTACCATTATTGTTAACATTTTTATTATGAGTATTGTTATTATGACTTTTATACACATCTCTTAACTCTAGGTAATCTTCATTTTCTAGGAAAGCTATATTTCTGTTAACTGTAATTGTATGTATTTCCCTCTCACTTGTTAGTTCAATTACATGTCTACTTATAAGTGTACTCTTAGTTTTGTAAAATAATAGCCATTGTACAAATGGGAATAAATGTTTGTTTGTTTGTTGGTCTCTTTTGCCTCATTCTCTCAACCAGTATCTATCCCTCATATTGGAAGCAAGCTCTAGTACAGCCTGTTCCTAAGAAAGGTGACAATTATATTTCTTCCAACTACCGATCTGTTGCCCTAGTTTCTGCTATCGCTAAATTATTCGAAATTTTAATCAATTCTCACTTCTTGAAACATCTTGAATCTAACTCACCTAATTTTGATCACCAGTATGGCTTCTGCATGGCAGGATCCACTGGTGACCCCCTGTCCTATCTTACTCAAGTATTGTCATCTTTTCTGAGGAAGTATGGGGAATTTTTGTCGTCGCCCTTGATATTTTTAAGGCTTTTGACGGTGTGGCACAATGCTCTGTTGGCCAACTCCCTTTTTATGGCTTTACCCCTTCTCTATCTTCTTTGATTTCCATTTTTTCTGATCGTTTTAAATCTGTAGATTTTGATGGCGTAACATCTAGCTCATTCCCAGTTACCAGTGGTGTTCCACATGCCTATGTTCTTTCACCTACCCAGTTCCTTCTCTTCATCAGCGATCTTCTTCAGTCCCCATCCTCCTCTCTTCTCCACGCCTTTGCCGACGATTCTACCCTTCATTATTCCTCTGCCTTCTCTTCACCATTTTCATTTTTCCTCTGCCTTCTCTTCAAAACTTTCATCTGCTACTCGTAATCATTCTAATATGTGTCCCTGCTTAGAATACTGCTCACACATCTGGGGTGCTTCTTCTTATACCTATCTTCTTGATAGGGCTGACTCTAAGGCAATCATGCTTATCAATGACACTTCTCTTACTTCTAATCTGGATTTCCTTTCTTTTCACGGAAAGTTATCATCCCTTTCTCTTTTCTGTCATTACTACTTTCATTACTGCCCTGATGAGTTGGTGAGTTGCATCTTTCCTCCACTGCCAAGGCGCGTATCAATTGCTAATCGGCCTTGCCTCGCAGGTACTGTGAGGAAATTTGTAGCTCGCAGATTGGTTGGTTCAGCAACTGTTCTTCCCACCTGCCTCCAGAGTTTTGAACTCTCTTGCTTCCTTCTTTTTTTTCCTGATTCTTATTACCAATCTTCCTTCAAGAAGCGGATAAATCGTCATCTCAGGGCCTAATCCTGCCATATTATCTAGGCCCTCAATGCTTCGGCTATTTTTTTTCAGCCTGCACTTTTCCTATTGTGTATCATTCCCTTATTTCTGCCTTACCCTTTAGCTTCTAATTTTTCTTCGTGTTAATGTTTTCTTGGTCCTTGTGCTTGATGAAGGCAATATTCTTGCCTGTTCTGTTGTCACACTCATAAAGAATGTTAGGTAAGATGTATGACGTAAATTTGATATTTAGGATTGAGTACAAGACAAATCGAACGTAAGTAGAAAAAGTCTCCGAAAAAGGTCACCCAATCTAACCATGTGTACGTCATGAAAGACATGGGTCTTTGTATAATCATGATGATTTGTTTATGTATTGACTAAAATATGATTTTTTCCTTCAATAATGTAATACTGTTGTTGTTTTGTTGTCTTTTTATATGTCACTATTAATCCTCATTGGAGTGAGGGTGGAGACACATATTGGAGTTGGGGTATAAAAGCTGGATATTCTTACTAACGCCCTGCGGTGGCCTTGAATACAGAATTGTCACTTCCCTAGTCGATTGCTTTATCTCTGCGCTACCTCAAAATCATGTGATAACAAATGCACTCATAAATGGTGTTCCTAGTGCTTACAACATGTCTTACTAATTAAAGTTTATCTTAATCTGCTTGTATTTTTAGACTTATCAAAACCCTTCGACAGTGTAAACCATGAAATTCTTATACGTAAATGTACTAACCTAAATATTGATCCGAGCTGGTTTAGAGAGTATCTGTCTAATAGCAAACAGTCTATACGTCTTAACAACATTATCTCTATGCCAAAAATGTATCATTTGGTGTTCCACAGGGATCAGTACTTGGTTCTATCCATTTACATAAATGATCTATCTTCTTGCATTTCTGACTGTCTAGTCGTACAATATGCAGATGACACTCAACTACTCATTAGTGGTGATATTAATAATCTCCCAGAGCTAACCTTAAGAGCAGAAAAAACACTGTCAAAAACTAAAACCTATTTTCAAGAAATTGTGCTGTTAATTAACGAAAGTAAAACACAATGCATGTTATTGGTTCAAGGTTCCATATAGCACAAATTTCAAAAAACACAACAATTTATTTTTGCGACAATATTATTACGCCTAGCAAAGCAGACAAAAACCTAGGAATTCACTTTGATAACTGCATGTTTTTTTATTCCCACATAGATAAAGTATGCAAAAAGGTTATAGGAACATTAATGTACTTATCACGTATAAAAGACAATTTTGAGACTACCACTCGAATAACTGTTGTTGAATCTCTAGCCCTAAGTCAAATTAATTACTGCACGACTGTTTGGGGAGCTAAGACTAAGACTCAGATAAACAGAATACAGAAGCTTATTAATTTTGCAGCTCGAGTTGCCCTGGGAGGAATAAGAAAATATGACCACATCACACCAGCTCTCAATAAACTTGGGTGGCTGCGGGCAGAAAACAAGGTCGCTTATGCTATTTATGTTATTGTATAAAAAAATTTGGACCATCCTCCTCCTAGCTGGCTATTTAATTTGAAAACAGTCAGGGATATAAGGGGAACCAACACAAGACAGAGCAGTGAGCTCTTTATTCACAGAACAAACACAGAAGCTGGTTCAAAGATGATCACTATTAAAGGGCCAACACTCTGGAACAATATTCCAGAGCAGCTTAAAAATGCATCCTCCTTCACAGCTTTCAAAGGCAAAATGTATAGTTTTCTTTTGGACAAATAGTTGCTGCTCACACATAAACTAAACTTAATGATTTAATACTATTTCCCTTAACACTAACCTCTCTATATGTAAACTGATATCGACTCCACTGTTCTCTAAGTTAAGAACTAATTATTCTCATTGGAAGGAAAACAAATATGGTAATGATGCTGATAATAACGATACTGTATCTAGTGTTATCATTACTATATTATTAACATTATTGTTAAATTTTTTTATTACATCATTACTATTTTCTAGGAAAGCTACATTTAATTTAACTACATTTAATCTCTAACTTATTAGTTCAATTACATGTTTACTTATAAGTTACTTTTATTTTTAAATAAAAGAATAACCATTGTACAAAAATGGAAATAAATGTTTGTTTGTTTGTTTGTTTGTTTTATCTTGCTTTGTCTAAGTTATGAAATAAAACATGATTTTTTTCGCTGTCATCCAATGACATACATAAATTATGTTCTCGGTGTCTTCAAGACATGTCTTCTCATTTAAAATGTACTTTAAAATATCACGTATTTTATCTTGCTTTGTTTGAGGTATTAAAAAATGCCAAACACAATCTCTTTGCAGGCATGACATATATAAATCTTTTTCTTAGTATATACAAAACACGACTTCTCGGTTGAAATATATCGTAATATATTACCAATTAAATTTACTATCGATTCAATGTGACTCCTTTTTTTTTCCCCAGACAGAGATGTTAGTGTTTTCTGTGACTTCATGCAAACTCGATGCAAGAGTTCTCATTTGGTGCAATGTACATTTTTCTTGACCATATTTCAAGCCACAAAATGCTTTTGTATACATAAAGTACCGATTTATGTGTGACAGTGAGTCTCCATTTGAATAGGGGTGGACACAGACATGTTAGACCGGGGCGATAAAGGTAGGATCCCCTTTCTAACGTCCCACGGTAGGATCGAATCCGTGTTAGCTGTAATCTGCCACTGAGCTACCGCTGCCCCTAATATATTGCCATATGTTATTATTAGATTAGACATTGAAATATTCTAGACATGCCAGACGAGGGCCATGTAAGCTCATTGGTTAGAGCACTTGACTCGAAAAGTGCAAGAAACCGTGTGTTCATCCTTTCACTGTGGGTGGTTAGAAAGGCCATCGACGTTTAATTCTCCAGCTCCAACATGTCTGTGTCCACCCCATTTGAATGGGGATTAATAGCAACATAAAGCGGCAAACAGCAGGGTACTCCAGAAATGCCAGACAATCCATGTTTTGGAATAAGAAAAAATGTGTCAGAGACAATGGAGTCAGTAACGACATACAAGAGACAGACGTCAGAATACGTGAAAAGGTCATGTTGGGTCAAACCTCGATCCATTCTTCTCTCGAATTTGCGAGACGCAGTTCCAGTAGATATCTGTGATGTCACTGGTTTTTTGAAGAGAATATCACGGTTTTTGCTTGGCATTGTGTTTGTTTTGTTGCTTCTGGTCTGGTGCAATTCTGATTTTATCTTGGTCGCCCTTGGTGTGATAACTAGGTTTTTGTCTATTTATTTATTATTGGACAATCTATATTTTGATTATACATGCATACCTATACAAAGGCCTAAATATAATTTGTAAGGGTTTGACCGAGTCAAACAAATCCATTCAATAGGTGACCCATTCACGCCATCTCTCATATCTAAGCATTTTGGGATTGAAGGATCACCAGAGTCCCCCATTCAATGCGCCATTTCGGTCACATATTGTGTAAGTAGGGTACAACTCCTTTGTATTAGGGCCCGACACCCATAGATGTTCACCCCCCCCCACTCAATACTGCTTGGGTCATACACAAAGTTAGCGGGACACATTCCTATACCTCAGGACCTTACAGCTGTAGATGCTTCACCCCCCAGGCCACCCTACTGAGGCCACACATGGCACAAGCAGGGCACAGTTCTTCTGTTTTGGGCCGTGACTGCTGTAGCTGGTTTACCCCCACCATATTTCTTGGGTTAGATACAGTGCAAGTGGGGCACAGATCATCAGTCATTAAAGTTCTACAGCTATAGTTTGATTACTCCCACATCACATTGTTAGGGTCACATGCAGTGCAAACGGGACACGGCTTACATTCCTTGAGACCTTACTACTTAAGATGGTGTACCCCCATACCACACCGAATGGGACACACACAGTGTAAGCAGGGTACAGATCATCTGTATTAGGGCTCGCCGGCAATGGCTGGTTTTCCTCCACGCATACTGTTTGGGTCACACACAGCGTAAGTTAGATACGGCTCATCTGTCATGGGGATACAACAACAGCAGCTGACTTTACATTTTCTGCTCTAACTTAGCTTCGTATGAATTAAAGATATTGCAGAGAGAGAGAGAGAGAGAGAGAGAGAGAGAGAGAGAGAGAGAGAGAGAGAGAGAGAGAGAGAGAGAGAGAGAGAGAGAGAGAGAGAGAGAGAGAGAGAGAGGAGAGCAAAGTGTGTGTACTTGATGTTGTATTTGTTTATTAGTTTGATAATATTTGTTATATATAATCAAATATTACTTGTTCGATCTTGGATAAATATCTAATTTTCTGTCTTTCTTTCTTTTTTGACTATTTTTTTTGTCATTAATCATTTCTAAACGTTTCAGGCACAAGAAAAGTCATCTGGAAACTCTGCAACTTAATATGAAATTATATAGTAATACAGCGCCTTGAATTAAAAATAAACTCATGAATAAAATCATCTGGCAACTCTGCACGTTGATATACAATCATATAGTAATACTGCGCTTTGAATTAAAAATAACCTCATGAATAAAATGTTATTATTTCTCTTTAATATTATTTTTATCTGGCAACACTGTACCTGTAGTTCAAAATTACCGTTAAGAATAAAATCCAAAAGCTTTTGAGTCTAATATTTGCCTGTGATATTATTTTTTTTTCTAGCAACACTGCATCTGGAATTAAGAATTACCTTAAAGAATAATATTCCAAAAGCTTTTATGAATACAGCTCAAAATCTGACATTAAATATATATTATTGCAGGAGCTCATTTTCAGTAATTGATGACTAAAATATAACAAATGCCTTTTGCCGATTTTCCAATATATATATATATGATCTATATATATATATATATATATATATATATATATATATATATATATATATATATATATATATCGGTTCCGGTTCGGTCCGGTTTTACGTCACGGACTCCCTGATCTACCAAGGGCTAGGACGGTTGCCTTCTTGCGAAGGACTTGTTTTGGCAGATGCAATCCTTACGCTGAGTGCATGCCCTTGCTAACCTCAGACCGTGACGGGGCGCGAACCCCCGACCTGACGCCTCAGAGTCGGAGACGCTACCGACTGAGCCACGGCGACTACATATATATATATATATATATATATATATATATATATATATATATATATATATATATATATATATATATATATATATATATATATATATATATATATATATATATATATATATATATATATATATTCTCATTACCTTACGTTTAGAAGTACTGAATTTCATTAGCCACTTTTCTGACCACTCATGTAGACTATTTAGGTCTTCCTTAAGCTCTGCATCATTGTTCATATCTCTTACTTTCTTCACAATCTTTTCATCATCTGCAAACATCTTCATGAATGAATTTACATACTCTGGTAGGTCATTTACATATACAAGGAACAAAAGTGACCCTAAAACTAAACCCTGTGGAATTTCACTACTAACCCTTCTCCGTTCAGACACTGTCTTACTCTACCTTTTCTGAAGCCATGATGTCTCACTGACAAAAAAATTAAAGATTCCAAGTGTAGAGAGATGTTTTTCTTAGTAGTTGCTCCATAACTTTGCAAATTATGCTGGACAGGGAAACAGATCTATAGTTTAGAGCTGTGTCCCTCCTTCCCTTTTTGAAGATAGGTACTACATTTACTTGTTTCCAGCATCTTGGAATCTCCCCTGATTCAAATATGATACATAGTGCCGCTGATATTGATTTAGCGCATACCTTATGTACATAAGGGGATGTATCATCAGGACCTGTAGCTTTATGGGCATCTAACTACATAAGCGATTTGCATACCTCTGTGGCTGAAATGATGGTGTTCTCTAATACCGGCCTATGAGATCCTGTTTCTGCAATCCGAGGGGGTGGGGTAGTTTCTGCTGTAAATTCTGACTGAAATTCCTTGTTCAATTCTTCGCAGATCTCCTCATCCGTCTCATTGATGCTTCCATCCGTTCTCTCTAACATTAAAACCTGTTCTTTGACCTTCAATTTTCCTCTGATAAAGTTGTGGAAAAGTTTGGTATTTTCTATAGCCTTTCTGGGGATATACCTTTCATAGTTTCTCTCTTCCTCTCTTCTTTTACTTAGGATAATCTTGCTTGTTTATAAGTCTGTCAGGCATTTAAGCTTTTTCTCCTCCTATACCTTTTCCAGCATTTTTCTCGCCACTCCTTAGCTCTCTTACACTCATTATTGATGAATTTCTCTCTAGCATGAATAACTCCTATTTTGGTGGAAGGTATGCAACAATCTACTATCTTCCCATATTCCTCACAAAAGGTGTCGTACATTTCTTGTACATATTTGTTATTAAATAAGGTCCTCCAGTCAATTACAGCAAAAAGCTCATTAATTTTGATGTAATCTCCCTTCGGGTAGTTCCTCCTCGTGTTCTTAGTGCCTCTACTTTAAGGCAGAACATCTTCGATGATATGCTCCATCAACAACACACAGTGGTCACGCTTTCCAGTTGGTGGTTCATACTAATTGTTTTCAATATCCAACACGTTATCTGTGAATATTAGATCAAGCAGTGATGGCTCATAACCACCCTTGGCCCTCGTCGGTTCCAATACGTGTTGGTATAGGAAATTCCCTTGTGCGTATTTTAGGAATCTTGCCCCGAATGAGTCCTTACCACTGTGTGGGTCAAGATTTATCCAATCTATCTCTCTATGATTAAAATCTCCCATAATCAAAATCCTACAATTTTTCTCTCATGCAATGTTAATAACTGAGCTTATGACTCCAATAGTACTTATATGACTTTCCTCATTAACTTCTAGCCTATGTTGGTTCCTTGGTGGGTTATATACAACAGTTATTATAGTGCTCTCTGACCCAGTATTTATGCAAGCAACTAGAAATTCATTGAATTCGCATTCTATAGCAAAGTTTATTTCTTCAACCTGGATTCCTTTCACTTATGAGCAGTGCTATCCCTCCACCAGTCCTCTCAGATCTTTCAACCCTAAATATTCTGAAGCCCTTAGGAAAATCAGTGATACTCTTCATGTCCTCACTTAACTTGGTCTCTGTAACCACCACTATATCTGCCTCACTGTTGTGAATCCTATCCTTTAATTCTATTGCAGTATCTACTACTCCATCAGCATTTGTGCACACATTCTTTATGAGGCTGCATTCCCAGATCTTCTTCCATTATTTTCTTTATCTCCCCTATGTCTGGAAAAACTCTGAGAAAAAAATTCTTAATTTCTTTCCACATTTAACCTTCTAGCCTCTTGCAACAAGTTTTTGATCCTTTCCATCTTTTCCTGTATTCTGTATGGTCTAATGAACACTGCTTTGAATTCTTGATCCTCTTTTAGGTTTTTCTCATCGGCATTTCTCTACATGTGTCCCCTCTCTCAAAGGTTACTTGCATTGGTCTTGCCTTTCCCTCCTTAGAATATTTACCAAGTTGGTGAATGTTTACAATATATTCTGGACTACATACTACTCCAAGCCAGGGCTGCCAAAATTGGAACGTTTGTACAAATTTGGTACGTTTTGCTTCAAATGTCTTCTTGTTGTACTTTTGGTGCGACAACAGCCCCAAGAGTCAATTTTTGGTACGTTTTAGAAAAAAAGCTACAAATTCTTAAAATTGTGCTTGTAAATAAATAAAAATGTCCATGTTTGAATAATAAAACATCTGTATAATAAAAAAAACAAACATAGCATAAACTGAACATGTTTGGTTTGTGTTTTGACACCGGCCCACGCGTTGTTTGAACAAGTTTTCTCAGTCAGTCACTGTCAGTGTACTAGTGTAGTTAAGTAAATCATCTCTGTCGATCATTTGATAACTTTCTATTACTCTTTAAATAATGCCCAATATGAGTTCTAAGAAAGTGAATAGTGAGTATGATTCCGATAGTGAAAATAGTCCTAAAAAGAAACAAAAACTTACGTATGAATGAAAACTTCCATCAAAGTTATTAACGGATGAAAAATATTCATCATGGCTACAAACTAGTGAGTTTAACTCTAGCAAAGTTTATTGTAAAGTGTGTAATTGTGAAATGTCTGGCAGTTTAAGTTAAATGAAAAGACACGAGGAAACAGATAAACATAAAAGTAATATTAGACTTTGTCGTAAATCAGTTAAAGTTACTGATTTTATGAAGAGTGAACCATCAGATCATCAAAACAAAGTAGCGTCTGCCGAACTGAAACTATGTAGCTTTATTGCCGAACATAACCTACCTATTGCTCTTTTAGACCATTTGCCTGGACTCATTTCCAACTTATGTTCTGATTCAAAAATTGCCAGGGACATAAAGTGTGCAAGGACTAAAGGAACCAGCATTTTTTCAAATATAATAGGTCCTGATTATTTAACAAACCTTGTATCTAAGCTTAATTCGACTAAGTTCTCCCTAATTATTGACGAAACAACGGATGTTTCTACATGCAAGCAACTTGTTCTACTCGTTCGATATTATGACATTCAGTTTCAACGAACTATGGACAAATTTCTAGCACTGTTAGAAATCGAAGACTGCACTTCTCTTGGTATTTACAATGGCATACAACATTTTTTTGAGAAGCACAAGATATCTTTCCACAACCTAAATCGGATTTGCAAGTGATAACGGCAGCGTAATGATGGGAAGTAAAGGTGGAGTCCAGCATATGCTAAAACACAAAAATCCTAGTATATTTATTCAACCATGCATCTGTCATTCTTTACATTTGTGTGCATCAAAAACTTGCAATGAATTACCTCGGTATTTAGAGGAGTTAGCAAGAGATATTCATTCCTACCTCAGTAATAGCCCGAAACGACTTAACGAATACAACAACAGTTTCAGAATTTCACAAATACCAGTCCTCACAAAATATTCCGCGTTAGTTGCACAAGATGGCTTTCGTTAGAGCAAGTCGTGCATATTATTTTAGAGCAATGGGCAGCACTAACGTTATTCTTTACATCTGCCTCGTTAGAAGATGGTTTTGCCTCTGCTACGAGAATATTAGCAAGTCTACAAGATCCCTTGACAAAGATGTATTTTGCTTTTCTCGCGTACATTTTACCATTAGTAAATAAGCTTAATTTAGAATTCCAAGCAGAATCATTCAGAATTCACACTTAAAAAAAATCTATTAGCGATGGGATGAAAGCCGTAATGAATAATTTCATTAAAAGAGAGTTAGTGAAATCGAACGACATCAGCAAAATAAATGTTGGCAATCCCTCAAACTATCTAAGTTTAAATGATGTGTATTTTGGCGCTACTGCAGAGAGCATCCTATTGAAAAATGCCGATGAAATTTCTCCCACAAACCTGAAAGATTTTAGAGTGAAAATTCTCAACTTTTACGTAAACCTAACCAATCAAATGATGCAGCGTTTCCTCTCATGCGGTATGTTCAATAAGTTAGAGCTGTTAGAAGCTTTAGATCTAGTCCATATCCTCGAAGGTAAATCTAAATCAATAATACCATTGGCAGTTCAGTTTTCCAATCTTGTAAAAGAGGAAGAGTATGAACTTATTAATTCGGAGTGGAGAGAATTGTCTGTTCAAGATGTTACTTTCAAATCAGAAAAACTCCCTGAAAAATTTTGGTATGCGGTATCTCAAGAAAATTGTGGCGATCAGTACAGATATCCATTGCTTTCTAAGTTCATGATGGAGCTCTTGTCACTACCGCATTCTTCTGCTGCTGCTGGAAGAATTTTTTCTAATCTTAACAACACAAAAACTAAAAACAGGAATTCTTTGCAAACTTCAACACTAAATGCATTAATGCGATCTAAATCTATGCTGGAGGACATCGATTGCACAAAATAGAACCCTCCACGAGAACTTTGCCGTTAATTGAACGGAAAACATTGGTATTGCATCAATAAGGAAGAAGGAGAAGAGGATGCAGCTTCATTTTAACTTAAAAAGTGAGTAAAACCACTAAATTTAATGTTTTATTATAATTTTCAAATTTTGGTACGTTTTCACCAGTTTTGGTACCTTTTCATGAAGATTTTGGTACGTTCAGCATAAATAATTTTGGCAGCCCTGCTCCAAGCTTCCTTATCAGGTCTAAAACCCTAGCTTTATTATTTTAAAGTTTTCTCTGCCATGTCAAATCCTGGGATTCACTTATTCCTGAAATTACCACTGTCTTCTTTATATTAAGTGCCTGTTTAGTCAATGGATTAGCCCTTTCCATCACAACGTCTTTCATTTTTTCAATTACTGTTCCTTTATAGTCAACCTTTTGTGCGTTTTCCACTGTCACCACCCTCACAGCCTCTTGTACTGCCACATTTCCCTTTACTGCATCTACAAACGAAGTTTTCATGGCATCATGTTCTGTATTTAGCTCCTGAAACTCTTTTCTAAACTGTTCGATGTTTTCCTTTATCTGGACATTCCAAGCTGCAATCTCATCTCTCTCAGAAGAGAACAGTGAACTGACATTTATTTCATTCAGATTGTCATTTAGGTGTTTGTTATCATTTTCTTGTTTAGAAATTCTGGTTCCTAGTTCAATCTTTTCCCCTTTCAGCTTCTTTATTCGTATTTCTAATTCTTTTCTCTCTTGCCCTTGTGCCTTATTTTATTTTTTATGATTGTGACCCCATGACGAGCCAAAAAATAAAAAAAAAATCTGCTTCCATCGGGCCTGGGCATGAAGAGAGCAAAGCATAAAGAGAAAGAGATGAGGAATGTAGTGACTTGTCAGATATGAAGGGATAATAAGACATATGTAACGAATGTCCAAGAATTTTCAGTGTTGATGAAGGCATAGAAAAAGAACCATAACAGAAAGAAATTACATCGAATTGTTTTGGATAGTCCTATTTAAGTCCAAAAGAACCTTAAGCTGTAGCATCACAACGGGTGGTTGGTGCCATGGGCCAACTTAGTACATATAAACTTTACGTCCTCCAAAGATCTTATTACCTCAATAAGCATTCATTCTCTTTCATTTCTCCATCCAAAATCTGAATTTTGTCATCCAGGTTTATTACAAGGGTCTGAAGGTCCTTGACTTTTTGTTTCAGGCTTCGAAGAGCTACTCCTCATCCTACAACCCCCGGAGATCCTCTACCCCCCTCCCCCAACCATTAGATGGGGGTTAGGGATAGAGATGGTTTTATTTTGATGTTTTGCCTTTCACAGAATAAAGAGAGAAAGAATAGTTTCTATTTAACTTCACACAAAATTGCTATATCTTCATATGAGTACTAATTAAGTTACTAAGTTCAACTCTTTTCTGGTAACACACATCCTAACCTAAAATTTGACATGTGTTTGTGTGTGTGTGTGTGTGTGTGTGTGTATGTGTGTATGAATGTGTAAACCAAAGTAGACATGCAACAGGAATGATTTCCTTTTGGTAATATCTGGTTGAGAATAACTTTTAGAAGTCACGACACGAATGTTATATATATATAAATAAATCTTATTTTTCTTCTGTCACGTAGGGACACCAGATTTCATGTGGATACAAGAATTATAGGATACAAGTATGCACGCATACATACATGTATGCATACATGCATAGCATATGTACATAAATTATGTTGTTTTTAAATGAATGTCCAGACCACTCTGATAGAAATATTATGAGTGTGTGTGTATATATATATATATATATATATATATATATATATATATATATATATATATATATATATATATATATATATATATATATATATATATATATATATATATATATATATATATATATATATATATATATATATATATATATATATATATATATATATATATTTATGTATGTGTATGTATATGCATGCTTACGTGTGTGTATGTGTGCTTGTGTGCAGATGGAATGAGAGCAGTAGTCATAACTGAAGAGAATATACCTAGGATGAAGAATGGTAATAATGAAAGAGGTTCATAATTTTGAGAAATATGAAAATATAGATAGATAGATGAACATTAGAAGTAAAAAGGAGGGAAAAATAGATAGATAGATAGGCAGAGAGATAGATAGATAGATAGAGATAGATAGATAGATAGATAGATAGATAGATAGATAGATAGATAGATAGAGAGAGAGAGAGAGAGAGAGAGAGAGAGAGAGAGAGAGAGAGAGAGAGAGAGAGAGAGAGAGAGAGAGAGAGAGAGAGAGAGAGAGAGAGAGAGAGAGAGAATGATATGAAAATTGAGGGACATATAATCAGAGAGAGAGAGAGAGAGAGAGAGAGAGAGAGAGAGAGAGAGAGAGAGAGAGAGAGAGAGAGAGAGAGAGAGAGAGAGAGAGAGAGAGAGAGAGAGAGAGAGAGAGAGAGAGAGAGAGAGAGAACAAAGAAACCAGGCTCGTGCATAATCCATGTAATCAATAACATGAGTCTAACAAAAGAGGTAATACAAGTCCTGGAGAACATTTTTTCTGTGAAATAATTCATGATTCAATCTACCAAAGACAACTTTGATTCATTTCACTTCTATTGACATAATGAAATACAGAGGAAAAATATTTTGTGTTGATAAGTTGGTACATAAACAGCCTTTATCAATTGCTTATTTAGTATGCTGTGTGTGTATGGCGTATTTTATTAAAATTTTATTGCAGTGTTTTGTGAATTTCTTGCAATAATATATTTTAGTTTTTTATGTTTTCATTTTATATTTTAGTCTTTAAATCTTAATATGTATTTTTCATGTTGTGTTGATATAAACGACTCAGGTTACTATTTTATTTTTATTTACATAAATATAAAGATTTTACATCATTTTTTTTCTTATTCTTATTTTACATTTTGTTTTTATGCTTTTGACTTTATAAAGTTCAAGCAGGCTTTCCTGTGTTCATATAGATAAGCAGTTTCTCACCAGCCTTTCTGAAGACTCGTGGTTTGATTTGTTGTCTTCATTTGAAGGCCGAATATCCATGCTAACATCAACCCTCTCCATTGATTCAGCCGTTTGTAGCATTTCGTCTGCTAGAGTGGATATCCGACGACGTCTTGGCAAGTACACTCCGATGGTTTGCTTACAGTCAAACCGTGAGGAATAACATGTTACTACCTTGCAATGTTGTCTTTTATTTGAAAATTATAGAGATTCAGTGTATACTACATATGCATACAAAAGAGTATATATACAGTATGCGTTTTATTACGCTACTTACAGTATGAAACACATTTTTTACAAGGACACAGAATTTTATTCCTCACTGCTTGTGGCTGTGGAAATAAAATCCTGCATATATTTGCCATATGTCGTCGGGTCTCCACTTCCTGATTAGAAAAGGTGGCAACGCTGGACAGGCAGCGATTCCTATGGATTACCTGTATCTCAGTAGCCCTTTTGAAGATGAGTGGTTGGTTTTGAGGTCTAAATATCAAGCCTAGATGCCCTTCCTAACATCAACCTTTTCTATTGATCCATGATTGGGACAGGCACCGATTCATGTTAGTTTGCTCCACCTGTGGCTGAATTAAGTCTAAAATTCACACTGTCATGTTAACAAAAGTTATTCCAAAGGTGGATGACATAATCCGACGTTTGCCTTTTTTTTTTTTAAACACATTTTATTCAGAGATTCCACGAAGCTCTTGCTGGTCATCTTTAAGGGAAAAACCCCTAGGACAACTGCCCCGCAAAGCAGTTGCCCCTTAGGACAACTGACTCCTGTAGCAATTGCCCCTAGGGCAATTATCTCTTAAGACAATTGCCACTAGGACAGTTATCCCTTAGAACTATTGCCCCTGGGACACCCATCTCTTGGGAGAATTGCCCCTTTCGCAGTTGCTCCTTAGGGCAACTACCCCTATGACAATTGCCTTTAGGACAATTGTCCCATGGTACAGCTGCTTTTAGGGCAATGCCCATGGGACAATTTAGTTTAGAACAGTTGCTATTTAGGACGACTATCCCTTAGAACAATTGCTCCTAACCTAACCTAACCTAACCTAACCTAACCTAACCTAACCTAACCTAGTATGAGATACTAGATTGCACATTCGTTATCTCTTAATTATGTGATATATTTCACTCCGATATAATCAAGGGACAGTTGTCTGCTTTTGCATTAAGACTTATGGGCTATATTTCCAAGGACAAGGGACAATTGTCTTAAGGGACAATTGACCTAAGGGGCGATTGTCCTTACCAATTTGCATCATTTTATCTGAAAAGATCAGCCACGCTTTCTTTTATGGCTTGGTGCCCCATACTGTTTCTTTGTATGTGTGTGTGTACACACACACACACACACACACACACAGGAAGATGCGAGCTTTGGGCTCTTTCCCGTAAACACAATTAGGTAATCACACACACACACACACACACACACACACACACACACACACACACACACACACACACACACACACACACACACACACACACGGGAAGATACGAGCTTTGTTCTCTTTCCCGTAAACACAATTAGATAATCACAATTAGGTAATCACACACACACACACACACACACACACACACACACACACACACACACACACATATATATATATATATATATATATATATATATATATATATATATATATATATATATATATATATATATATATATATATATATATATATATATATATATATATATATATATATATATATATATATACATATATGTGTGTGTGTGTGATTACCTAATTGTGATTACCTAATTGTGTTTACGGGAAAGAGCCCAAAGCTCGTATCTTCCCGTCTCCTGATCGGTTCCATTTTAGACTTAGTCATACTTATCATACCTGTCCTTAAAACTATGGATTGAGATAGCATTAACTACCTCCTCACTTAGCCAATTCCAATTATCAACTACTCTTACACTGAAAAAGTATTTCCTTACATCCAGCAAAGAAGTTTTCTTACGAAGCTTCAAACTATGACCTCTAGTTCTAGAGCCAGCCATATCAAAATATCGATCCCTATCCACTCTATCATAACCATGAAGGAATTTAAAGACTGTCACCATATCACCCTCATTCTTCTAGCTTCGAGTGATGGTAAGTCTAATTCCCTCAGCCTCTCATCATAACTGAGATTGCGTATTTCTGGCACCAGTTTCGTGGCATGTATTTGAACTTTTTCAAGCTTAGCTATGTGCTTTTTCAAGTGCGGATTCCAAAAGGGGGCTGCATATTCAAGTTTTGGCCTCACATAGGTTACATAAATATTTCTGAACATTTCCTTGTCCTTGTGCCTGAAGGCTACCCTTACATTTGATAAGAATGCATATGCTGCCCTTACTATGCCATTTATATGTATTTCTGGAGACAAATCTGCCAGTGTGTGTGTGTGTGTGTGTGTGTGTGTACACACACAGACACACACACACACATACACACACACACACACACACACACACACACACACACACACACACACACACACACACACATATTCAGAAAAGAGTTCCAGGAGCTGAATATGGAAAATGATGCCATGAAAACTTCCTTTGCTGATGCACTAAAGGGGAATGTGGCAGCAAAAGAGGCTGTAAAGGTGGTGGCACTGGAAAACATACAAACAGTTGACTATAAAGAGACAGTAATCGAAAAAATGAAAGACGTTGTGATGGAATGGGCAAACCCACTCATCAGACAGGCACTTGATAAGGAGAAGACAGTGGTAATCTCAGGCATAAGTGAATCCCAGGAGCCTACATGGCAGGGGAGACTTGAAGAAAATAAAGCTAGGGTTGTAGACCTGATAAGAAAGCTTGGAGTAGTATGTGGTCCTGAGGATATTGTAAACATACACCAACTAGGTAAATATTCGAGGGAAGGAAAGCCGAGACCAACAAAAGTAACCTTTGAGAGAGGGGAAACATGTAGGGAAATATTGTTGAGAAAAAAAAGTCTAAAAGACCTTCAAGAATGCAAAGAAGTGTTCATTAGACGATACAGAACACAGGAAGAGATGGGAAATATCAAAAACTTGTTGCAAGAGGCAAGAAGGTTAAATGATGAAAGAAATGAAGAAGAGAAGAAAAATTTTCATTACAGAGTACTTCCAGACAAAGGGGAGATAAAGAAGATAATGACAGAAGATCAGGGGATGGGGCCTCATTAAGATTGTTATACACAAATGCTGATGGATTAGCTGGTAAGGCAGTAGAATTAAAAGATAGGATTCACAACAGTAAGGCAAATATAGTAGCAATTACAGAGACTAAGTTGAGTGAGGACATAAACAGTGTCACAGTTTTTCCTATGGGCTTCAGAATACTAAGGGTTGAAAGATCTGAGAGGACTGGTGATGGGATAGCACTGCTCATAAGTGAGAGGATTCAAGTTGAAGAAATAAACTTGGCTATAGAAAGTGAGTTCAAGGAATTTCTTGTTGCTCGCATAAATACTGGGTCAGAGAGCATTATAATAACTGTTGTATACAACCCACCAAGGAACCAAAATAGGCTTGAAATTTATGAGGAAAGTCATATAGGTACGATTGAAGTCATAAACTCAGTTGTTAACATGGCGCGGGAGAAAAAATGTAGGATTTTGATTATGGGAGACTTTAATCATAAAGAGATAGATTGGATAAATCTTGACCCACACAGTGGTGAGGACTCATTTGGGGCAAGATTCCTAGATTGCGTACAAGGGAATTTCCTACACCAACATGTAATGGAACCAACAAGAGCCAGGGGTGGGGATGAACCATCACTACTTGATCTGGTGTTCACAGATAATGTGTTGGATATTGAAAATATTGAGTATGAACCACCAATTGGAAAGAGTGACCACTGTGTGTTGTTGATGGAGTATATCATTGAAGACATTCTTCCTGAGAGTAGAGGCACTGAGGACATGAGGAGGAACTATCCGAAAGGAGATTACATCAAAATGAATGAGCTTTTTGCAGTTATTGACTGGAGAACCTTATTTTACAACAAATCTGTACAAGAAATGTATGACATCTTTTGTGAGAAATATGGGAAGATAGTAGATTGCTGCATACCTGTCACCAAAGTAGGTGTAATTCATGCCAGAGAGAAATGGTTCGATAATGGGTGTAAAAGAGCTAAGGAGTGGAGAGACAAATGCTGGAAAAGGTATAGGAGGAGAAAAAACATAAATGCCTGGCAAACCTACAAAAGAGCAAGAAATGACTACCTAAGTAAAAGGAGAGAGGCAGAGAGAGATTATGAGAGGGACATCACCAGGAAGGCTAAAGAAAATCCCAAGCTTTTCCACAGCTTTATCAGAGGAAAACTGAAGGTAAAAGAACAGGTTTTAAGGCTAAAGAGAGCGGATGGAAGCATCACTGAGACGGACGAAGAGATCTGCAAAGAATTGAACAAGGAGTTTCAGTCAGTATTTACAGTAGAAAATACCCCACCCCCTCAGATTGCAGTGATAGAAGCTCAAGGGCCGGTATTAGAGAGCATCAACCTTACAGCCACAGAGGTATGCAAAGCGCTGATGGATTTAGATGTTCATAAAGCTACAGGTCCTGATGACATATCCCCTCATGTGCTTAAAAAATGCGCAAACACAATATCAGTGGCACTAAGTATCATATTTAAGGAGTCACTGGAGTCGGGGGAGATTCCAAGATGCTGGAA
>JAXCGZ010011474.1:47500-50000 GCA_037179515.1 Halocaridina rubra
ATCTTTTGTGAGAAATATGGGAAGATAGTAGATTGCTGCATACCTGTCACCAAAGTAGGTGTAATTCATGCCAGAGAGAAATGGTTCGATAATGGGTGTAAAAGAGCTAAGGAGTGGAGAGACAAATGCTGGAAATGGTATAGGAGGAGAAAAAACATAAATGCCTGGCAAACCTACAAAAGAGCAAGAAATGACTACCTAAGTAAAAGGAGAGAGGCAGAGAGAGATTATGAGAGGGACATCACCAGGAAGGCTAAAGAAAATCCCAAGCTTTTCCACAACTTTATCAGAGGAAAACTGAAGGTAAAAGAACAGGTTTTAAGGCTAAAGAGAGCGGATGGAAGCATCACTGAGACGGATGAAGAGATCTGCAAAGAATTGAACAAGGAGTTTCAGTCAGTATTTACAATAGAAAATACCCCACCCCCTCAGATTGCAGTGATAGAAGCTCAAGGGCCGGTATTAGAGAACATCAAGCTTACAGCCACAGAGGTATGCAAAGCGCTGATGGATATAGATGTTCATAAAGCTACAGGTCCTGATGACATATCCCCTCGTGTGCTTAAAAAATGCGCAAACACAATATCAGTGGCACTAAGTATCATATTTAAGGAGTCACTGGAGTCGGGGGAGATTCCAAGATGCTGGAAACAAGCAAATGTGATACCTATCTTCAAAAAGGGAAGGAGGGATACGGCTCTGAACTATAGACCAGTATCCTTGACCAGCATAGTTTGCAAAGTTATGGAGAAACTACTAAGGAAACATATCTCTCTTCACTTGGAATCCTTCAACTTTTTGTCAGTGAGGCAACATGGCTTCAGAGAAGGTAGATCAACAGTAACAAACTTATTAGAATTTTATGATGAGGTAAGCCAAATCTTACAGGAAAGAGAGGGCTGGGCAGATTGCATATTCCTAGACTTCCAGAAAGCATTTGACACTGTTCCACATTGGAGACTTATTAGGAAGCTGCAATCAATGGCTAGAATAGGTGGAAATGTTTTGGAATGGATAAAAACTTTCTTAGAAGGAAGGGAACAGAGGGTTAGAGTAAGACACTCAGTGTCTGAATGGAGAAGAGTTAGTAGTGGAGTTCCACAGGGTTCAGATTTAGGGCCACTTTTGTTCCTTGTATATATAAATGACCTACCAGAGTCTGTAAATTCATTCATGAATATGTTTGCAGATGATGCAAAGATTGTGAAGAAAGTAAAAAACGTGAACAATGGTAGAGAACTTCAGGAGGATCTAAATAATCTGCATGAGTGGTCAGAAAAGTGGCTAATGAAAATCAATACTTCAAAATGTAAGGTAATGAGAATGGGTACAAGTGCAAGAAGGCCCAAGCTTGACTACTGGGTGGCTGGAGTACAACTTCAAGAGACAGAAAATGAGAGAGATCTAGGAGTAAACGTACTGGCAGATTTGTGTCCAAAAATACATATAAATGGCATAGTAAGGGCAGCATATGCATTCTTATCAAATGTAAGGGTAGCCTTGAGGCACATGGACAAGGAAATGTTCAGAAATATTTATGTAACCTATGTGAGGCCAAAACTGGAATATGCAGCCCACTTTTGGAATCCGCACTTGAAAAAGCACATAGCTAAGCTTGAAAAAGTTCAAAGACATGCCACGAAACTGGTGCCAGAAATACGCAATCTCAGTTATGATGAGAGGCTGAGGGAATTAGACTTACCATCACTCGAAGCTAGAAGAGTAAGGGGGGATATGGTGACAGTCTTTAAATTCCTTCATGGTTATGATAGAGTGGATAGGGATCGATTTTTTGATATGGCTGGCTCTAGAACTAGAGGTCATAGTTTGAAGCTTCGTAAGAAAACTTCTTTGCAGGATGTAAGGAAATACTTTTTCAGTGTAAGAGTAGTTGATAATTGGAATTGGCTAAGCGAGGAGGTAGTTAATGCTATCTCAATCCATAGTTTTAAGGACAGGTATGATAAGTATGACTAAGTTTAAAATGGAACCGATGAGGAGACGGGAAGATACGAGCTTTGGGCTCTTTCCCGTAAACACAATTAGGCAATCACAATTAGGTAATCACACACTTATATATATATATATATATATATATATATATATATATATATATATATATATAAATATATGTATATATATATGTATATATATATGTATATATATATATATATATATATATATATATATATATATATATATATATATATATATATATATGTATATGTATATATATAAATATATATATATATATATATATATATATATATATATATATATATATATATATATATATATATATATATATATATATATATATATATATATATATATATATATATATATATATATATATATATTTATATATATATATATATATATATATATATATATATATATATATATATATATATATATATATATATATATATATATATATATATATATATATATATATATATATATATATATATATATATATATATATATATATATATAT
>JAXCGZ010011474.1:55000-75000 GCA_037179515.1 Halocaridina rubra
AAATTCAGTTGTCAACATTGCACAGGAGAGAAAGTGTAGGATTTTATGGGAGATTTTAATCATAGAGTGATAGATTTGATTAATCTCGACCCGCACTGTGAGGAGGATTCATTTGAGGTAAGATTGCTAGATTGTATACAAGGACATTTCCTGCAACAATATGAACTGGAACCAACAATGGCCAAGTTTTGGAATGAGTCATCACTGCTTGATCTAGCATTAACAGAGATTGTGTTGGATATTAGTAAAATTAAGTATAAACCACCAAGTGGAAAAAGTGACTACAGTGTTTTGTTGATGGAGTATATCATCGAAGATCTGCCTGATGGTAGGGGAATGACAAGGAAAAGAGGAGGAATTATCCAAAAGGAGACTATAAGGAATTTAATTATATTTTTGCAATTATTGGCTGGATGACCTTATTTTACAAGAGATCATACAAGAGATGTACGAAATAATTTGTAAGGCATATGAGAAGATGGTTAGTTGTAGCGTACCATCCAACAAAATAGACTCTACCAATTCCAGAGAGAAATGGTTCAGTAATGAGAGTAAAAGAGCCAAGGAGTAGAGAGACAAATGCTGGAATAGGCATAGGAGGAGAAAAAATATATATTCCTGGCAGAATTACAAACAAGCAAGAAATGATTACCATATTGAAAGAGAGGCAGGTAGAATTATGTGAGGGATTTTATCAGGAAGTCTAAAGAAAATCCCAAACTATTCCACTGTTTTGCCAGAGGGTAATTGTAAATGAAAGGCAAAGAGCAAGTTTTAAAGTTGAATAAGACAGTTGGAAGCATCACTGAGACAGATGAAGAGATCTGCAAAGAACTGAACAAGAAGTTGCAGTCAGTATTTACAGAAGAAAATACTCCATCCCCTTAGATTGAAGAGATAAGAGATCCTGAGCCAATATTTACTTACTTTTTCTTTTCAGCTTCAGAGGTATGCAAAACATCCATGGAGTTATATGCCCATATAGCTACGGATCCTGATAATATATCCTCTTACATACTTAAGTGTACTCAGCCAGTATCTGTGGTGCTATGCACCATATTTGAAAAGTCTCTGGAATCTGGGGAGATTCCAAGATGCTGGAAGCAAGCTAACATGGTACCTATCTTCAAAAAGGGGAGAGACACAGCTCTAAACCATAGGCCTGTTTCTTTGACCAGCATGGTTTGCAAAGTTATGGAGAAACTACTAAGAAACCACATTTTTCTTCTCTTGATATCCATCAACCTTTTGTCAGTGAGACAACGTTGCTTCAGAGAAGACAGATCTACAGTAACAAACTTATTAGAATCTTATGAATACGTAAGTCAGATTTTACAAGAAATACACGGCTTGGCAGACTGCATATTCTTAGTTTTTCAGAAGGCATTTGATACGGTTTCACATGGGAGACTTTAAGAAACTACATGTATTGACAAGAAAATGTGAAATTTATTGGAATGGAGTAAAACTTACTTAGAAAGAAGGGACCAGAGGATCAGAGTAAGATGTGCCGTGTCTGACTAGAGAAAGATTAGTAGTGGGGTTCCACAGGTTTAGTCTTAGGGCAACTTTTGTTCCTTGTGTATGTAAATGACTTACTGAAGTTTGTAAATGCATTTTTGAAAATGCTTGCAGATGATGCAGAGATTTTGGAGAAAGTAAAAGTTGGTGACAGTGGTAGAAAACTTCAGGAAGACCTAAATAGTCTGCATGATTGGTCAGAAAAGTGGCAAATGAAATTCACTACTACAAAATGTAAGGTGAATAGAATGGGTACAGGTGCAAGAAGGCCTAAATTTGGGTACTCAATAGCAGGAGCAGAACTTCAAGAGACGGAGAATGAGAGAGATCTATGAGTACGCAATGGATGATTTGTCTCCAGAAATTCTTATAAATGGCACAGTAAGGGCTGCATATGCTTTCTTAGCAAATGTAAGGGTAACCTTCAGATATATGAACAAGGAAACGGTTGTGTGAGGCCAAAGCATGAATGTGCAACACACATTTGAAATCTGCTCTTGGAAATGCATATAAATAAGCTGTAAAATTTCAAAGACATGCTAGAAACTGGTGCCAAAGAACGCAATTTCATTTATGAGGAGAGTATGAGGGGATTAGACTTATCATCACTTAAAGCTAGAAGAATAAGGGGGGTAGGGTGGCATTTTATAAATTCCTTCATGGTTTTAGCAGAGTGGATAGGGATCGATATTTTGATATATCTGGCTCTTGAACAAGAGGTCATAGTTTGAAGTTTCGTAAGAAAACTTCTTAGCAGGATGTAAGTAAGTACTTTTTTAGTGTAAGAATGGTTGATGATTGGAATTCGCCAAGCGAAAAAGTTGTTAAAGCTAACTGACTTCAAAGTTTAGGGACAGATATGATATCACTGGGTATAAAAATGGAACCGACCAGGAGACGGAGAGTTACGAGCTTAGGGATCTTTCCCATAAGCACAGTTGGGTACTTACAGTTACGTAATTAAGCACACACGAGTGTATGGGGAGTTATGGGGAAAAAGCTATTTCTTCTGAGCAGAAGTAGGAAATACAGTTTAGTAAAATATGCACACACACACACACACACACACACACACACACACACACACACACACACACACACACACACACACACACACACACACACACACACACACACACACACACACACACACACACACACACACACACACACACAACACACACACACACACACATTACCTAATTTTCTGTGTAAATTGGGGAGAGCTCTTACAGCCATTTACCTGATCCTGTGGGTCTATATATTGTTAAAATCAATATCCTTCCTATGTAGATTAAGTTGATAGTTAGTTTGTTATACGAAAAAAATAGCATTTAAATAAATATGAAAAATACACCTGCCAACAGTATTGAGATAAGTTGCCAAGTAGCACAGCTGTCTTATTTTTTGTCTTTTTGCTTAGTTTTATTTTATCAGTAATTTTTGCATAAATTGTGTTAGATTTAAAGTCTGATGCTGTAATAACATACCTTGATTAACAATTGATTAATAGTTTTTTCTTTTGAAATGACCAGTTTAGCAGTTGATATGAATATATAGCAGAAACAGGTGGGTATCTCCTCAGATACAAATTCAAATTTTCCTTCAAGTGGAGATTTGTTTTGCATTTTTCTTCTTCTCAAATTACCAAAGTCAAATTTTAAGTTGGGATGTGTGTTACCAGAAAAGAGATGAACTGAGTAACTAAATAGTACTCATATGAAGATATAGAAATTCTGTGTGAAGCTTAAATAGAAAATTTTCTCTCTTTTTTTTTCTTCTCTCTATATTCTGTGAAAGGGAAAACATCAAAATGAGGCTATCTCTGTCCCTAACCCCCGCATTCAATGGTCGGGGAGGGGTGGTACAGGATCCCTGGTGGACGTAGGAGGAAGAGGTTTGGCTGTTAGAAGACTGAAGCAAAAAGTCAAGGAACTGGAGACAATGGTAATAAACCTGGATGATAAAATTCTGAATATGGATACAGAAATGAAAGAGAAGAAAACACTCAGAGAAGAAATAAGATTTTTTGGGGAAGCAAATAAAGAACAAGGGCAAGAGAGAAAAGAACTAGAAAAACGAATAAAGAAGCTGGATAGGGAAAAGAGTGAACTAGAAACCAAAATTTCTAAACAAGAAGATAACAAAAAACAGCTGAATGACAATCTGAATGAATTAAATGTTAGTTCACAACTCTCTTCTGAGAGAGACGAGATTGCGTCTTGGAATATCCAGATAAAGGAAAACATTGAACAGTTTAGAAAAGTTTCAGGAGCTGATTACGGAACATGATGCCATGAAAACTTCCTCTGCTGATGCACTAAATTGGAATGTGGCAGTAAAAGAGGCTGTGAGGGTGGTGGCACTGGAATACATAAAAACAGTTGACTATAAAGCAACAGTAATAGAAAAAATGAAAGACGATGTGATGGAAAGGGCTAATCCACTGACTAAACAGGCACTCGATAAAGAGAAGACAGTGGTAATCTCAGGCATAAGCGAATCCCAGGAGCCAACAAGGCAGGGGAGACTTGAAGAAAATAAATCTGAGATTTTAGACCTGATAAGGTAACTTGGAAAAGTATGTGGTCCTGAGGATATTGTAAACATTCACCAACTTGGTAAATATTATAGGGAGGGAAACCAAAGACCAATGAAAATAATCTTTGAGAGAGGGACACATGTAGAGAAATATTGATGAGACATAGAAAAAAGCCTAAAAGACCTTAAAGAATTCAAAACAGTGTTCATTTGATCATACAGAACACAGGAAAAGGTGGAAAGGATAACAATTTTGATGCCAAGAGGCTAGAAGGTTAAATGAGGAAAAAAATAAAGAAAAAAAATTTCATTTCAGAGTTCTTCCAGACAAAGAGGAGATAAAGAAGATAATGATAGAAGATCAGGGGATGGGGCCTCATTAAGATTGTTATACACATATGCTGAGGGATTAGCTGCTAGGGCGGTAGAGGTAAAAGATAACATTCACAACAGTAAGGCAGATGCAGAAGCAGTTACAGAGACTAAGTTAAGTGAGGACATAAACAGTGTCATAGTGTTTCCTAAGGGCTTCAGAATATTAAGGGTTGAAAGATCTGAGAGGACTGGTGGAGGAATAGCGCTTCTCATAAGAGAAAGGTTTCAGGCTGAAGAAATAAACTTTGCTATAGAAAGCGAGCTCAAGAATTTTCTCGTTGCTCGCATAAATAATTGTTGTATATAACCCACCAAGGAACCAACATAGGCAAGAAGATTATGAGGAAAGTCGAGCAGGTACTATTGAAGTCATAAACTCAGTTGTTAACATTGCTGGAGAGAAAATGTAGGATTTTGATTATGGGAGATTTTAATTATAGAGAGATATTTTGAATAAATCTTGACCCAAACAGTGGCGAGGACTCATTTGGGGAAAGATTCCTAGATTGTGTACAAGGGAATTCCTACACAATTATGTAATGGAACCAAAGAGGGCCAGGGGTGGGGATGAGCCATCGCTACTTTATCTAGTATTCACAGATAATTTGTTGGATATTGAAAAAAATTGAGTGTGAACCACAAATTGGAAAGAGTGACCACTGTGTGTTGTTGAATGAGTATATCATTGAAGATATTCTGCCTGAGAGTAGAGGCACCGAGGACATGAGGAGGAACTAACCGAAAGGAGATTACATCAAAATGAATGAGACTTTGCAGTTATTAACTGGAGGACCTTATTTAACAAGAAATTTATGAGGAATATGGGAAGATAGGTTGCTGCATACCTCTCACCAAAATAGGAGTAATTCATGCTGGGGAGATATGGTTCAATATTGAGTGTAAAAGAGCTAAGTAGTGGAGAGACAAATGCTGGAAAAGGCATAGTAGGAGAAAAAGCATATATGCCTAGCAAGCTTATAAAAGAGCAAGAAATGATTTCCTAAGTAAAAGAAGAGAGGCAGAGAGAGACTATGATAGGGATATCATCAGGAAGGATAAAGAATATCCCAAGCTTCTCCACAGCTTTATCAGAGGAAAACTGAAGGTAAGAGAACAGCTTTTAAAGCTTAAGATGGCAGATGGAAGCATCACTGTGATGGATAAAGAGATTTGTAAAGAATTGAACAAGGAGTTTCAGTCAGTATCTACAGTAGAAAATAGTCCACCCTTTCAAATTGCAGAGATAGAAGCTCAAGGGCCGGTATTAGAGAACATCATCTTTTCAGCCATAGAGGTATGCAAAGCGTTGATGGAGTTAGATGTCATAATGCTACAGGTCCTGATGATATATCCCACTTATGTACTTAAGAAATGCACTAATTTAACATCATCGGCGCTAAGTGTCATATTTAAAAAGTCGCTGGAGTTAGGGGAGATTCCAAGATGCTGGAAACAAGCGAACGTGATACCTATCTTCAAAAAGGGAAGGAGGGATACGGCTCTAAGCTATAGACCTGCTTCTTTGAGTAGCATAGTTTGCAAAGTTATGGAGAAACTACTAAGGACACATATCTCTCTTCACTTGGAATCCTTAACTTTTTGTCAGTGTGACAACATGGCTTCAGAGAAGGTAGATCAACATTAACAAACTTATTAAAATTTTTTGATTAGGTAAGCCGAATCTTACAGGAAAGAGAGGGCTGGCAGATTGCATACTCCTAGACTTCCAGAAAACATTTGACACTGTCCCACATGGGAGACTTATTATGAAGCTGCAAGCAAGAGCAAGAATAGGTGGAAATGTCTTGAAATGGACGAAAACATACTTAGATGGAAGGGAAAAGAAGGTTAGAGTAAGACACTCAATGTTTGAATGGAAAAGAGTTAGTTAGGGTTCAGTTGTAGGACCACTTTTGTTCGTTGTATATGTAAATAACCAACCAGTTTGTAAATTCATTCATGAATATGTTTGCAGATGATGCAAAGATTGTGAAAAAAGTAAGGAACGAGAACACTGGTAGAAAATTTCAGGAAGATCTAAATAGTTTGCTTGAGTGGTCAGAAAAGTGGCTAATGAAATTCAGTACTTCAAAATGTAAGGTAATGCAAATGGGTGCAAGTGCAAGAAGGCCCAAGCTTGACTACTCGGTGGCAGGAGTACAACTTCAAGAGACAGAGAATGAGAGAGATCTAGGAGTAAACATACTGGCCGATCTACCCCCAGAAATGCATATAAATGCACAGTAAGGGCTGCATATGCTTTCTTAGCAAATATAAGGGTTGGCTTCAGGCACAAGGAGAAGAAAATGTTCAGAAATATTTATGTAACCTATGTGAGGCCAAAGCTTGAATATGCGGCCCCCTTTCAAACCTGCACTTGAATAAGCACGTAGTTAAGCTTAAAAAAAGTTCAAAGACATGCCATGAAACTTGTACCAGAAATACGCAATCTCAGTTATGATGAGAGACTGTGGGAAGTAGACTTTCCATCATTCGAAGCTAGAAGATTGAGGGGGGATATGGGAATCTTTTTTAAATTCCTTCATGGTCATGACAGAGTGGATAGGGATCGATATTTTGATATGGCTGGCTCTAGAACTAGAGGTCATAGTTTGAAGCTTCGCAAGAAAACGTCTTCGCAGGATGTAAGGAAGTACTTTTTTAGTGTAAGAGTAATTAATAATTGGAATTCGCTAAGCGAGGAGATAGTTAATGCTAACTCAATCAATAGTTTTAAGGACAAGAATGATAAGTATCACTAAGAACAAAATGGAACCGAGGAGGAGACGGGAATTTACGAGCTTTGAACTCTTTCCCGTAAACACATTCAGGTAATTACAATTAGGTAATTACGCACACACACACACACACACACACACACACACACACACACACACACACACACACACATTAAGATTGTTATACACAAATGCTGATGGATTAGCTGGTAAGGCAGTAGAATTAAAAGATAGGATTCACAACAGTAAGGCAGATATAGTAGCAATTACAGAGACTAAGTTGAGTGAGGACATAAACAGTGTCACAGTTTTTCCTAAGGGTTTCAGAATACTAAGGGTTGAAAGATCTGAGAGGACTGGTGGAGGGATAGCACTGCTCATAAGTGAAAGGATTCAAGTTGAAGAAATAAACTTGGCTATAGAAAGTGAGTTCAAGGAATTTCTTGTTGCTCGCATAAATACTGGGTCAGAGAGCATTATAATAACTGTTGTATACAACCCACTAAGGAACCAAAATAGGCTTGAAGTTTATGAGGAAAGTCATATAGGTACTATTGAAGTCATAAACTCAGTTGTTAACATGGCACGGGAAAAAAAATGTAGGATTTTGATTATGGGAGACTTTAATCATGAAGAGATAGATTGGATAAATCTTGACCCAAACAGTGGTGAAGACTCATTCGGGGCAAGATTCCTAGATTGCGTACAAGGGAATTTCCTACACCAACATGTAATGGAACCAACAAGGGCCAGGGGTGGGGATGAGCCATCACTACTTGATCTAGTGTTCACAGATAATGTGTTGGATATTGAAAAAATTGAGTATGAACCACCATTTGGAAAGAGTGACCACTGTGTGTTGTTGATGGACTATATCATTGAAGATATTCTTCCTGAGAGTAGAGGCACTGAGGACATGAGGAGGAACTATCGGAAAGGAGATTACATCAAAATGAATGAGCTTTTTGCAGTTATTGACTGGAGAACCTTATTTTACAACAAATCTGTACAAGAAATGTATGACATCTTTTGTGAGAAATATGGGAAGATAGTAGATTGCTGCATACCTGTCACCAAAGTAGGTGTAATTCATGCCAGAGAGAAATGGTTCGATAATGGGTGTAAAAGAGCTAAGGAGTGGAGAGACAAATGCTGGAAAAGGTATAGGAGGAGAAAAAACATAAATGCCTGGCAAACCTACAAAAGAGCAAGAAATGACTACCTAAGTAAAAGGAGAGAGGCAGAGAGAGACTATGAGAGGGACATCACCAGGAAAGCTAAAGAAAATCCCAAGCTTTTCCACAGCTTTATCAGAGGAAAACTGAAGGTAAAAGAACAGGTTTTAAGGCTAAAGAGAGCGGATGGAAGCATCACTGAGACGGATGAAGAGATCTGCAAAGAATTGAACAAGGAGTTTCAGTCAGTATTTACAATAGAAAATACCCCACCCCCTCAGATTGCAGTGATAGAATCTCAAGGGCCGGTATTAGAGAACATCAACCTTACAGCCACAGAGGTATGCAAAGCGCTGATGGATTTAGATGTTCTTAAAGCTACAGGTCCTGATGACATATCCCCTCATGTGCTTAAAAAATGCGCAAATACAATATCAGTGGCACTAAGTATCATATTTAAGGAGTCACTGGAGTCGGGGGAGATACCAAGATGCTGGAAACAAGCAAATGTGATACCTATCTTCAAAAAGGGAAGGAGGGATACGGCTCTGAACTATAGACCAGTTTCCTTGACCAGCATAGTTTGCAAAGTTATGGAGAAACTACTAAGGAAACATATCTCTCTTCACTTGGAATCCTTCAACTTTTTGTCAGTGAGGCAACATGGCTTCAGAGAAGGCAGATCAACAGTAACAAACTTATTAGAATTTTATGATGAGGTAAGCCAAATCTTACAGGAAAGAGAGGGCTGGGCAGATTGCATATTCCTAGACTTCCAGAAAGCGTTTGACACTGATCCACATGGGAGACTTATTAGGAAGCTGCAATCAACGGCTAGAATAGGTGGAAATGTTTTGGAATGGATAAAAACTTACTTAGAAGGAAGGGAACAGAGGGTTAGAGTAAGACACTCAGTGTCTGAATGGAGAAGAGTTAGTAGTGGAGTTCCGCAGGGTTCAGTTTTAGGGCCACTTTTGTTCCTTGTATATGTAAATGACCTACCAGAGTCTGTAAATTCATTCATGGATATGTTTGCAGATGATGCAAAGATTGTGAAGAAAGTAAAAAACGAGAACAATGGTAGAGAACTTCATTAGGAACTAAATAATCTGCATTAGTGGTCAGAAAAGTGGCTAATGAAATTCAATACTTCAAAATGCAAGGTAATGAGAATGGGTACAAGTGCAAGAAGGCCCAAGCTTGACTACTCGGTGGCTGGAGTACAACTTCAAGAGACAGAAAATGAGAGTGATCTAGGAGTAAACATACTGGCAGATTTGTCTCCAGAAATACATATAAATGGCATAGTAAGGGCAGCATATGCATTCTTATCAAATGTAAGGGTAGCCTTCAGGCACATGGAGAAGGAAATGTTCAGAAATATTTATGTAACCTATGTGAGGCCAAAACTCGAATATGCAGCCCCCTTTTGGAATCCGCACTTGAAGAAGCACATAGCTAAGCTTGAAAAAGTTCAAAGACATGCCACGAAACTGGTGCCAGAAATACGCAATCTCAGTTATGATGAGAGGCTGAGGGAATTAGACTTACCATCACTCGAAGCTAGAAGAGTGAGGGGGGATATGGTGACAGTCTTTAAATTCCTTCATGGTTATGATAGAGTGGATAGGGATCGATATTTTGATATGGCTGGCTCTAGAACTAGAGGTCATAGTTTGAAGCTTCGTAAGACAACTTCTTTGCAGGATGTAAGGAAATACTTTTTCAGTGTAAGAGTAGTTGATAATTGGAATTCGCTAAGCGAGGAGGTAGTTAATGCTATCTCAATCCATAGTTTTAAGGACAGGTATGATAAGTATCACTAAGTCTAAATTGGAACCGATGAGGAGACTTGAAGATACGAGCTTTGGGCTCTTTCCCGTAAACACAATTAGGTAATCACAATTAGGTAATCACACACACAATGGGAGTTACGAGCCTAAGACTCTTTGCTGTGAGCACAGTTAGATAAATTGCACATGCATACATGCATAGGTGCCCAGAAAAGTTTGAAAAAATATTGAAAATATGGTGAAGTCATTTGCTAATTTATTATAAGATCATATCTCTTTCTCCTTTGTCTTCATCTTTAACCCATTTTATATGGATTGGAAACGCTGTTTCTTGACAGCCTTTTCCAGCTTTCACTGTCTCGCCCATCCTGTTCCTTTAACCACTTTTATACCGTTATTCATATGCTTTATTTCCCATCGAACCTGCAGTCTTTCCCTTCTTCTCATTCCATCTACCTCCATATCCGTATTAGATGAGAGAGAGAGAGAGAGAGAGAGAGAGAGAGAGAGAGAGAGAGAGAGAGAGAGAGAGAGAGAGAGAGGAGAGAGAGAGAGAGAGAGAGAGAGAGGCCAGCCACAATGAAAGCAAGCCATCTCAGGTTAGAGCTGGTCCTAAGTTCGTTATACATTTAAAAGAAGAAGAAAAAAGAGGAAATAGAAAATGTCGTACTTCTGGTTAAATCATTTATTTTTCTCTTTTCTTTCACTCACGGAAAAAAGAGACCAACTCCTGAACTCACTTCCTCTAATGAGGAAGGAAGAAGGAAGAGAATTTCTCTGGGAGCGCATAATGAGGATGCAGGAGGCTTCCTCATCATATTGTAATTAATGAGACCTCATTACATTCCTACTCTCATTATATGTACCCCATTATTTTTATTTTATTATTTTTTAAATATTTTATTCTTTATACATACAAGGTGGAACAAAAGCCTTTTTACCCTTTTTTAGTATTCTGACATTATATGTACACCTTATAATATATATATATATATATATATATATATATATATATATATATATATATATATATATATATATATATATATGTATATATATATATATATATATATATATATATATATATATAATATATATATATATATATATATATATATATATGTAGTGGCATTGTTTGAGACGAAGATGAAAGGAAAAGGAGAAGTGGCATTTGGTGATGTAACAGGTAGGGTGTCTGGGGTTGAAAGGGGGAGAGCGAGAAAAGGTGTGGCCTTATTGCTAAGTGAATGGATTGTAAATAAGGTAGTGGAATGGAAAGAAGTGTCATCTAGGCTGATGTGGGTGAGGGCTAGGATAGGTAGGGAATGTTGGACTTTTGTTAGTGCATATGGGCCAAGATGTGAGAGAAGTGAGGAAGAGCGGGATGAATTCTGGAATGAGTTAACTAGGTGTGTGGATGGTCTGAGTAGAAGGACCTATGTAGTTGTGTTGGGTGACTTGAATGCCAGAATGGGTGATGGAGAGGTAGAAGATGTTGTTGGAAAGTATGGGGTACCAGGTGGAACAAGAGTTGGTGATAGGTAATAGTTTTTTCAAGAAGAAGTTAATAAATAAGAATACATGGATGAGAGTGGCAAATGGAAGAGTGAAAGAAAGAACATTGATGAATTATGTGTTGGTAGCAAAGAGCATGATTGGTAGAGTGAATGATGTGCATGCATTTAGGGGCGTGGCTGCTGGGATGTCTGATCATTTTTTGGTTCAAGCAAAAGTGGTAGTAGCAAAAGAGTGGGGAAATAGAGTGGGGGGATGTAGAAGGGAAATGGTGAAGGTGGAAGAGTTGAAAAAGCCAGAGAAAAGACAGGAATATCAGGACAGGTTGAAAGTGGCATACGACAGGGTGAAAGAAAGAGAAGTTGGGGAGTTAGAGGAGGAATGGGGGTTGATGAAAGAATGTTTTGTGGGACATGCAAGTGATGTGTGTGGAAAGAGGTTTGTTGGAGGTGGCATGAGGAGAGGCAGCGAGTGGTGGAATGAAGGGGTGAAAATGAAGGTGGAAGAGAAAAAGAGGGCTTTTGAGGAATGACTGCAGTGTAAAAGTAGGGAGAAGTATGATAGATATAGGGGGAAAAATGTGGAAACCAAACGAAAGGTAGAGGAAGAGAAGAGGTTGGCAAATGTTAGGTGGGGACAGGATTTTAGTAGGTCATATGAGGAGAATAAAAAGAAGTTTTGGAAAGAAGTGAAGAGAGTAAGGAAGGGTGGATCGAGGATGGAAGAGACAGTGAAAGATGTGAATGGACAGATGTTAAGAGGGAACGATGCAAGGAAAAGATGAGCAGAATATTTTGAGTACTTGCTGAATGTTAAGGAAGATAGAGAGGCAGCTATAGTGGCAGTGGGGGGGGGGGGAGTGTTTAAGTGCCAGTAATGGGAGATGAAAATGAGAGAGATTACAAGAGAGGAGGTGAATAGGGAATTGTATAAAGCTGAAAGAAGGGGGTGTGACTGCATTGGAATGGTTAGTGAGAGTGTTTAATATATGCTTTATGTTGTCAATGGTGCCAGTGGAATGGGTGATTGCTTGTATAGTGCCCCTATGCAAAGGTAAGGGAGATGTGTATGAATGCAGTAATTTTAGGGGTATAAGTTTGTTGAGTGTGGTAGGAAAAGTGTATGGCAAGATACTGGTTAATAGGATTAGGGATAAGACTGAAAATGTGATCGTGGAAGTGCAGAGTGGTTTTAGGAGAGGTAGAGGTTGTATACATCAGAATTTTAAAGTTAGGCAGTTATGTGAGAAATATTTAGCAAAGGGTAAGGATGTGTATTTTACATTTTTGGATCTGGAGAAAGCGTATGATAGTGTTGATAGAGAGGCAATGTGGAATGTTTTGAGATTATATGGAATTAATGGTAAATTGTTGCATGCAGTAAAGAGTTTGTATGAGGGCAGTAGAGCTTGTGTTAGGGTAGGGAATGAAGTGAGTGAGTGGTTTCCAGTGAGTGTGGGACTGAGACAGGGATGTGTGATGTCACCATGGCTGTTCAATTTGTATATTGATGGAGTCGTAAGAGAGGTGAATGAGCGAGTGCGTGGTCGAGGTTTGAGAATGGCAGATGGGGATGATAACGAGTGGGAGCTGAATCAGTTACTGTTTGCAGATGATACTGTGGTGGTGGCAGACTCAGAGGAGAAGCTGTGTCAGTTAGTGTCAGAATTTGGAATGGTGTGTGAGAGAAGGAAGTTGCGAGTGAATGTGGGAGGGAGTAAGGTTATGAGGTGTAGAAGAAATGAGGATGGCGCTGGATTGAATGTTATGTTGAATGGAGAGACACTCGAGGAAGTTGATCAGTTTAAGTATTTAGGGTCAGTTATAGCTGCAAATGGTGGAGTGGAAGCAGATGTGTGTCACAGAGTGAATGAAGGATGTAAAGTGTTGGGTGCGTTGAAAGGAGTGATGAAGAATAGAGGATTGGAAATGAATGTTAAGAAAGTTTTGTATGAGAAAGTGGTTGTGACAACTGTGATGTATGGATCAGAGTTATGGGGTATGAAAGTACGTGAGAGACAGAAACTAAATGTGTTTAAGATGAAATGCCTGAGGAGTATGACTGGTGTATCTCGGTTGGATAGGGTTAGGAATGAAGTGATGAGAGCAAGAATTGGTGTGAGGAGAAAAATTGCAGGCAGAGTAGATATGAATGTTCTGTGGCCATGTGGAAAGGATGGATGATGAAAGACTACTGAAAAAGGTGATGAATGCGAGAGTTGATGGGAGAAATGATAGAGGGAGGCCTAGGTTTGGGTGGATGGATGGAGTAAGGAGAGCCCTGAATGATAGGAGGTTGGATGTGAGGGAAGCAAGCGAGCGTGCTAGGAATAGGAATGAGTGGCGAGCAATTGTGACGCAGTTCTGATGGGCATCTGCTGTTACCACTGGGCTTGCATCTTACAAGAGGTAGCCCTGTGGTAGGGGCAGTAGGGGCGTTGGCAGTTGTGAAGCGACACAGGTTGTGGAAGAGCCGGGAGGATGGGCTGTGGCACTCCATCAGTGCCATCTGAACGGTCGTTAGCTCCCCCGTCATTGCCCATAGAGTAAAGTAATCCCTTTATTGTCTTCTTTATTTGATGTCGGCTACTCCCCAATTAAAGGGGGAAACTGCCAAGGTAAATAGATAGAATATATATATATATATATATATATATATATATATATATATATATATATATATATATATATATATATATATATATATATATATATATATAGTATATATATATATATATATATATATATATATATATATATATATATATATATATATATATGTATAATATATATATATATATATATATATATATATATATATATATATATATATATATATATATATATATATATATATATATATATATATATATATATATATATATATATATATATATATATATATATATATATATATATATATATATATATATATATATATATACGTATATATATATATATATATATATATATATATATATATATATATATATATATATATATATATATATATATATATATATATATATCGCTTCTTTTTGTGTTTTATTTATGGGCCTTTTTTTTGCTTCATATATATATATATATATATATATATATATATATATATATATATATATATATATATATATATATATATATATATATATAATATATATATATATATATATATATATATATATATATATATATATATATATATATATATATATATATATATATATATATATATATATATATATATATATACATATACAGGGTGGACCATAATGATGGGACACATTTTAAACGCTTTTTTTCGAAATATAAAAACGATGGGACACATTTTAAATGCTATTTTCTAGGATTATGAAAACAACACAGAGTACTGAATATATTTATTACATAACTGATACACAGGTGTTTAACATGTTATCTAAGATTTGAATATTACATCCCTGAGATGGTCACCATCACGACAAAAACATTCAAGAGTTCGATTTCTCATATCACGTAAAGTGCGGTTTAGTATATCAACTGGAATAGTTGTAATCTCTTTATGGATGTTTTGCTTCAGTTCCGCTGTTGAGTGGGGCCTGTCTGCGTATACCCGATCTTTGAGGTAACCCCACAGAAAATAGTCCATTGGGATTAGTTCAGGTGATCTGGATGGCCAATGGATATCACCGAATCTCGAAATGAGATGTCCGGGAAAATATGCTCGAAGTGTTGTCATTGAGAGTCGTGCTGTATGACTATTGGCACCATCTTGTTGCATCCACCTGTCTGTCAGAAAGCCTTTGTAACTCGGGAAGGAAGAAGATATTCAACATGTGGTTGTAACGCTCTGTAGGAACTGTTACAGCTTCACTATCTTCGTCCTCGAAAAAGTAAGAACCAATCACACATGAAGAAGTCGGTAGTCGCCGTGGCTCAGTCGGTAGCGTCTCCGACTCTGAGGCGTCAGGTTGGGGGTTCGCGCCCCGTCGCGGTATGAGGTTAGCAAGGGCATGCACTCAGCGTAAGGATTACATCTGCCAAAACAAGACCTTCGCAAGAAGGCAACCGTCCTAGCCCTTGGTAGATAAGGGAGTCCGTGACGTAAAACCGGAACAAACCGGAACACATGAAGAAGTCGCCGCACACCACACTGTTACACTCTCACTGTGCAAAGGCCTTTCATGCACAATTTTAGGATTTTCATGACCCCAAAACCTACAATTTTGTTAATTGACATAACCAGAAAGGTTAAAATGAGCTTCATCTGAAGTAATCAGGTGCTGTATGAAATCCTCTTCCTCCCTGCACGTATTGATAAACCACTCAATAAAAGTCTTTCTTTGCACCTTATCTGGCGGAAGTAATTGTTGCACTACCTGTACCTTATACGGATACAGATGCAAGTCTTGTTTTAAAATCCTGATCCAATCCCAGTGGACTATTTTCTGTGGGGTTACCTCAAAGATCGGGTATACGCAGACAGGCCCCACTCAACAGCGGAACTGAAACAAAGCATCCATAGAGATATTACAACTATTCCAGTTGATATGCTAATCCGCACTTTACGTCATATGAAAAATCGAGCTCTTGAATGTTTTCGTCGTGATGGTGACCATCTCAGGGATGTAATATTCAAATATTAGATAACATGTTAAACTCCTGTGTATCAGTTATGTAATAAATTTATTTAGCACTCTGTGTTGTTTTTATAATCCTAGAAAATAACAATTAAAATGTGTCCCATATATATATATATATATATATATATATATATATATATATATATATATATATATATATATATATATATATATATATATATATATTATATATATATATATATATATAAATAAGTACAAACTGTTAGCATACAGCACTAAATAGTAAGGAAGCCCATCAGTGAAACAAAACTTATAAAACAATGCTATATTTCGGATCCTAACTGGATCCCTTGTGCTTGAGAAGGGATCCAGTTAGGATCCGAAATATAGCATTGTTTTATAAGTTTTGTTTCACTGATGGGCTTCCTTACTATATATATATATATATATATATATATATATATATATATATATATATATATATATATATATATATATATATATATATATATATATATATGCGTGTGTGTGTTTGTGTGTGTGTTTGTGTGTGTGTTTGTGTGTGTGTGTGTGTGTGTGTGTGTGTGTGTGTGTGTGTGTGTGTGTGTGTGTGTGTGTGTGTATGTGTGTGTGTGTGTGTGTGTGTGAGAGAGAGAGAGAGAGAGAGAGAGAGAGAGAGAGAGAGAGAGAGAGAGAGAGAGAGAGAGAGAGAGAGAGAGAGAGAGAGAGAGAGAGAGAGTTTGACTATTATTGGGTTAGGTTAGATTATTTTAACTATAAAAAGCGCACAGGTGCGTTTTCTCTGTGAGTTACAAAATTTAGAAATACTGGTTTGAATATTGTTTTGATGTTAAGTAATGTTTGGTTTGATTAGGTCACAAGGTCAGTTCTTCAAGGTGGATGTAATCTATCACTCAAACTGAGTGTATTGGCTCAGTACTGTGCTACATATATCACCCAAGTTTGCCTCGTATTTTATTTTTCAAATACACCAACATGTATGTTTGTAATACTTAGGATAGCATGAGGTGCATACTCTTAAAATGAGGTGAAAAAAGGGTCCTTCAACCAACTCTGTAAAATTAATGTATGCAAAATTCATTAAAAGTTTTTTGGGGTCTGATACCACAATTGGACTTCCCACTCGAGATAAACTTATTTAATTGACTGGGCGTAAGTTCAGGGATAACTTAATTAAAGTCTCCCGCTCTCTCTCTCTCCTCTAATAGTTTTAATGTAGAGGTCTGCGGAGAGCATAATAGTGGGAACTGAATACCCCTAAGGGGATGGGCAACAATATCTCCTTCATGTTTCCCTGTGTGTAGCCAAAGTCGCCTAAAGGAGGCAAAGTGAGGGGACGGAGAATAGCCTACCTTGTATTTTCTCTCCTGAGAGTCATTTTCCTTTTGCTCACTCCCCCTCTTTATAAGGGAGTTATGGCTCTTGTATATAGATAAATAAATAATTCAGTGCATAAAGTGCTACATTTCGAATCTGAGGTCATGAGGTCAAATCCTTATGGTTGATTTACAGAGTCCTTCGAGGATAGGAAATAGATGTTAGTCACTTCCCTTGTGTTCTAGCTCATGACAACTCAACTGCTCAGTGGTCTCATACTTGAGTCACCACTAGATGTGTGGCGTCAATGGTGGAACATTATTAGCACTTGCTTGAGTTTCTTTAAAGGCAGGAATCAGTGAAAGAGAAAAACGTATATAAGGAATCAGTGAAGAGACGTAAGAACGTGGGCGTATATATATATATATATATATATATATATATTATATATAATATATATATATATATATATATATATATATATATATATATATTATATATATATATATATATATACACTATATACCTAAAGCCAGAATCCCCTTTAGATGGGGAGTAGCTCAGTAAAGCTTAAAACTTGACTCCTTATGGGAGGAAAATATAAAGGAGAGGATTCCCAATCCCATCGATCCACCTCATATACACTCTAAGCAATATATGAATATTCTTTTTCTTCAATTTTCCTCAAAGAGGTTAAACTTGTAATTATGATTAAATGAAATAGTAATGGGAAAGGTAACAACATAGTACCTCTGAAGATAAACTGATACTTATAATTACAAGCGCTAAGTGCATCTCTTAGATGAAACGATAAATCTCTCCTAATTACTAAGGTTCATGTTCTTCTCATCTCATTTGTATATGAAGATGAGTGTGTACTAATACCTGAAACCATTCTGGTATTCCTTCTGGATAAGTGGACCTTTAAGTACTAAAGCAATCACTCTTATACTCAAATTGATTTACTTCTGAATATGAGTAGGCACATATATGTTAAAAGTGCTGCTAATGTGCTGTTCTGTTTTATTTTTTTACCTTTGTGGGTCATTTAATTACATTTAGTACTTATTCAAATTTTTTTTCAATAATTCATATTTTAATTCCTGGCCAGAATAATGATCAGAGGTGTAGAAACTTCAAGTGTGATCAGTTGGAAAAAACTGTGAGAATGTTTTACCTCCTTCTCGGTCTGTACAAATTTCGGTTATATGTGAATGAATACTACATGAACTCAAGTTAACCGCACAGTCCTTTGCAGATTTATAATAGGTTAGATCAGTGGTTCTCAACCTTTTCTGTAAAGCAGCACACTAAAAATAAATATGACCCCATGTAGCATACCAATTAATAACTCAGTAATAACAAATATGATTTTTCTTTTTAATAGTTTAATTGCCACTGGCAGTCTATCAAAATGAGACAGACTGAGAGACACTGACTGCTCACTGAACATTGTAACTAAATCTAAATAAAACCATTCAAATGCCAAGTCTCTCATGTAAGTGGGACGGACACGTTTGTTCAAGGCTCGAAATACATGTGTTTAGATATATTACGTGATAAACTTGGGAGATATCTGCAGCATTATGCCATGTCGTGGAACACAGTTTGAGACCCACTGGAATAAACAAAGACTTATTTGCAAGGGGGAAACTTATATTGAAAAAAAAAAACACTGAATAAATTAGAGAATCCAACACTTAAGGAGGAGCAAACCAGTTCAACCATGTGATGGGCACACTCCCTAGTAAATGGAAAGGGTTGATGTCATTAAGAACATCTGGTTGCATATTTTGAGTTTTGCTTTGAGCCTGGAAATTATTGTAGGTTTACCATTGTTAAATTTAGATGTTTTTATAAGGATAATGAGACAAGGAAATTAATTTAATAAAAAAATTGAATAAGATACAGAGTAAATCCTTGGGGATCATTTCAACTTATCTTGGCAACGGTTCCAAACTTCTGTACATGTTGTTAGAATCAGGACGAACAACCAGCCATAAAGCTTTAAAATAAAAACATTCATTAGCCTCCAAGAAGGAAACATCTGCTTTTAAAGAAGAAGGAAAAGATTGCGTGATTTAAATGTTCTGATTATTGCTTGATCATGGGTAGAGCTCAGTGGTAGAGTGCGCACGTTGGAAAGTGATGAGTCTGAAACTCGGAAGATTGATAGAACGTTAGGAAAGGCATTCAACTTTAATCCCCCTTATAGTTCCAACATGTCTGTGTCCACCCCCATTCGAATGAGGACTGAATGTGACGCAAACAATAAAAAAATATGGTTTGATCATGACTTATAATAATAGACAAAAGGAGTATATAAATGAAAAAAAAAGGTCAAATTATTATAAAATTTGCAAGAGCTTTTTTCGTCTCATGTGATCGTGATGTAGCATGCAAATGCAGGTAATTCTAAATATAA
>JAXCGZ010011474.1:80000-115000 GCA_037179515.1 Halocaridina rubra
CTGAATCACTTGGATTCACTACCAAGGGATTGAGGGCATTCTTATCCTGATTATGAATAGAGGTTTGCTGTAGCTCAGTTGTAGAGCTCACAAGACGGGAAGTCACGACCCTGATATATGATTCGGCCATTTTATGCATCGGTCAATTTGAACATCACTTATTTAAAACATAATATTCTTTTTCTTTCTATTGCTGTGTCCTTCAGAAGCCAGTGAGTATTCAACATGCAACACAGCACTAATTTATCACCATTTTATTTCTCAATTAGTCCCCAATTGATTGGGGGTGGACACAGATATTTTGGAGCTGGGGGAATAAGGCTTTATGCCCTTCCTAATACCTCGGGGTGGGTTTAAATATATTTTTTTTCACATATTGGCAAGTCCTCATGATGCCAGTAAGGTGGCCACAACTGAACTTAAATGTTGAGCCATTAGAGCTGCATCAGGCCCTGCTCCTACTCACCTATTCCAGCAGCTATTCTGTGTAAAATAGATATAGCCAAGGAGGAATGGATCTCCAGCTCTTCCCTCCCCCATCTCTATTAGTTGGCCTTTGTAACATTCAGGGAATACACTATACCTAGAATATAGTGCAGAATATGATTATTTGATCTATAAAAATAGGGTTGTCTTGGAAAGAATGAAAATGAAAAAACGAAGCTTGAGATCTAGAGCGTCTAAAAAGAGAGACTGTCTGACAGTGATAGAGATTGGATTTTCCTTATTCAAAGACTTTTAAATATTTGATGCATTGAAAGCGTGTCTCCAGTATGATGGATGATCAGTTGGGAGAACAGAGTTACTCGGTGTTGGATGGTCGTATTTATAAGAGTGGAAATAATATGAATTATGATGTTTGATATACAGAAGGCCGCGGTAATACAACGCTCGACTCAGGAAATGACATGCCTGTGTTTCATTCCACTGAGTGTTAGGAAGGTCATCCAGCCTTCATTCCCCAACTCCACCCTGTCTGTGTCTACTTCAATTCAAATAGAGATTAATAATGACATGAAACAAAAACAAAAAATATGTTTGTAGTACAATCAGAGTAGCTGTGATGTCGACATACAATCTAAACTTACAGCAGATGTGAAAAATAATCGTCTTTTTCATTGCTTACAAAGTTTATTTGCGGAAAAAAACGTAAAAAAATACTCGCATACAAAATAGGAGGTATGGAAACTGACACTGCATCAATTTGGCTCACAAATGAGTAATTAATAATGAACGAGACTAATATAATTAAAACAGAGCTAATATATGCAAGCTCTAACACTGTTATCAGCAGACGACTTAATGCTCATTCCCCACCCAACTACTAGAGACGCCATTACATCGAAATTTCAATGGGCAAAGGGGCTGTGCTAGTGCTCATATATACTAAGGTTAAAGGTCTCTAATGAGAGCACCAGAGCCCGAGTATAACCTCCAAATAGCCGGGGCCCAAGCCTACTCTCCAATCGTGTGGACCCAGTGATCTCCAGGCATTAACTGAATCATCAGGTAGAACTATAGGAAATCACTCATCCCACAATTAATTGTCCAGTTTGATCGGTAACAGCATTAAACAGTGAAAACTAATTCAACTTATGCCAGGATCGAGCATGTGGCCAATATATTACCAGTCCCAGTTGCTACCACTGCACCACAATGTCGCAAGTTCTGTTTAGATAATGGCACTCAGAGTCATATCAGAATCTAATATATATGGACTTTGCTCATGCCTCATTGGCAACTCAAAAACATGTCGTATGCTGGTAGATTAGTTATGGAGCTCGGATATATTAGCTCTGATTAAAGTAAATAGGTGGGGGGGGGGTGGCTAAGGCCCCTCTTTTCAATCAAGTAGTTTATAGAAATGGGTAGAAAGAGCTCGTCAGTGTGAGAAGGGGGTGGAGCTCTATAATTGATAATTATTGTCATCAAACACGCAATAATTTGTAGAAGCAGGAAGTCAGTGGGAGAATGGTGTGATTACCTAATTGTGATTACCTAACTGTGTTTACGGGAAAGAGCCCAAAGCTCGTATCTTCCCGTCTCCTGATCGGTTCCATTTTAGACTTAGTGATACTTATCGTACCTGTCCTTAAAACTATGGATTGAGATAGCATTAACTACCTCCTCGCTTAGCGAATTCCAATTATCAACTACTCTTACACTGAAAAAGTATTTCCTTACACCCTGCAAAGAAGTTTTCTTACGAAGCTTCAAACTATGACCTCTAGTTCTAGAGCCAGCCATATCAAAATATCGATCCCTATCCACTCTATCATAACCATGAAGGAATTTAAAGACTCTCACCATATCCCCCCTTACTCTTCTAGCTTCGAGTGATGGCAAGTCTAATTCCCTCAGCCTCTCATCATAACCGAGATTGCGTATTTCTGGCACCAGTTTCGTGGCATGTCTTTGAACTTTTTCAAGCTTAGCTATGTGCTTTTTCAAGTGCGGATTCCAAAAGGGGGCTGCATATTCGAGTTTTGGCCTCACATAGGTTACATAAATATTTCTGAACATTTCCTTGTCCATGTGCCTGAAGGCTACCCTTACATTTGATAAGAATGCATATGCTGCCCTTACTACGCCATTTATATGTATTTCTGGAGACAAATCTGCCAGTATGTTTACTCCTAGATCTCTCTCATTTTCTGTCTCCTGAAGTTGTACTCCAGCCACCGAGTAGTCAAGCTTGGGCCTTCTTGCACTTGTACCCATTCTCATTACCTTACATTTTGAGGTATTGAATTTCATTAGCCACTTTTCTGACCACTCATGCAGATTATTTAGATCCTCCTGAAGTTCTCTACCATTGTTCTCGTTTTTTACTTTCTTCACAATCTTTGCATCATCTGCAAACATATTCATGAATGAATTTACAGACTCTGGTAGGTCATTTACATATACAAGGAACAAAAGTGGCCCTAAAACTGAACCCTGTGGAACTCCACTACTAACTCTTCTCCATTCAGACACTGAGTGTCTTACTCTAACCCTCTGTTCCCTTCCTTCTAAGTAAGTTTTTATCCATTCCAAAACATTTCCACCTATTCTAGCCATTGAGTGCAGCTTCCTAATAAGTCTCCCATGTGGAACAGTGTCAAACGCTTTCTGGAAGTCTAGGAATATGCAATCTACCCAGCCCTCTCTTTCCTGTAAGATTTGGCTTACCTCGTCATAAAATTCTAATAAGTTTGTTACTGTTGATCTACCTTCTCTGAAGCCATGGTGCTCTGCATGTGATAGTTGTTTCCAAACACGCAATCATTTATGATATCCCTGTTGTATGATACTTACACCTTAGAGAGTTCGACTCCCCAAGGTGATTCATGCAGATTTTTTTTTTTTTTTGCAAGAGTCACATAGAAATAAGGTGTGGGTAGGGGCATCACGTGTATGGGTAGTACCCGCAGACTTAGTGGATACATCATGAAATGCAATGTTTTTAGAATGGGGAAAAATCCAGTGAAATGGGTACCGCTATTTAGTAGTTTGTAATGTGATTTTCTAGACCGACATTGTGGGCATTTTTTCTTAGTTTGCTGCTAAAATATTTGTTTTGTTATGTTTATCAACCATATTGTTGGAAGGAACCACAGGCGTTTCTTTTTTCTCCATAATTTTTCAACCTCAACAATCTATTTGTTTCTTCGCCATTTTGCGTTTGTTCATGTGCTTCAGCAGCTACTGAGGACATCTTTGCAGTATATAGATAAAATATTTTTATTTATCTGTTATCTTGTCGCCAGACTACTGGCATATTAGTTCTGCTTCTTTTGCAGCTTTGAACTCCTTTTATCTATTCACCATTTTGTGCTTGCTTATGCATATCTTGAGCAACCGAGGACACTTTCTTTATAGTTTAAGCTTCAAATATGTTTGTTTATCCACAATGCAGTCGCCAAAAGCCACAGGATCCGTAATCTTGTCTCCAGAAATCGCGGAAGTAGTTTTTCTCCCAATATTTCAGCCTTGAAATATATTTATTTACTCTGTCTTTTGTGCTCGACTATGTGCTGTGATGCTTAAACAAGTAAGATGGTGGAAAAGCAAATGTGTTTTTATCAGTGCAATATGAAATTAATGCCTTTCTTAGCTCACTAAAGTAAGTATGTACAGTCATTATTATTATTTTTTTTTATATAAATCTATGAATTTGTGTTTCGATGCTGATTTTCTTAATTGAATATGATGTGACTAATTTGCTCTCTTCTCCGTTCTGTTCTCTTCTTATTGCAAATGCTATTTCCGTGGTTCAGTTGGTTAGAGACTGGTCTGCAACATCATTATATTTGACTTCATGTCCGCAGTACAGTGTGTCATGTCAAGGATGTGTTGGATTGGTGGATTGGTAATGGCATCTCTGTTCTCCTAGTGAGAGAGAGAGAGAGAGAGAGAGAGAGAGAGAGAGAGAGAGAGAGAGAGAGAGAGAGAGAGAGAGAGAGAGGAGAGAGAGAGAGAGAGAGAGAGAGAGAGAGAGAGAGAGAGAGAGAGAATATAATTACAAGAGGAATAAATTGGGTTTAGATAAAATATTTTCTATCCTGTAATAGAAAGCAACACAGAAGAACTTGGTAAGAGACCCAAGCCCAGTATAATGGCGATGGAAGGTATCAGGAAGGGCATTTTGCTGTAAAAGCAGACACAACTAAAGTTTGTTAGATAAATTCATGTGGTTAGGCATGGGAAAGGCTGCAAAATTCTAATCAAACAGATGCCGAAAATCTTATTATAGAATTTGGTGACCGTAAAACTTGTTGCTATTGCCTGTTGAATAATTATGCAATTATGTGGGATATTTTGATAGTTGCGCTGTTTTGTATGGCTCATGCGTGTCGAAAAAGTCAATTAAATGCGCCTAAGAAAGAGAACTGTATATATATATATATATATATATATATATATATATTATATATATATATAAATATATATGTATATATATATATATATATATATATATATATATATATATATATATATATATATATATGGTATATATATATATATATATATATATATATATATATATATATAATATATTATATATATATATATATATATATATATATATATATATATATACATATATATACATATATATATATATATATATATATATATATATATATATATATCTATATATATATATATATATATATATATATATATATATATATATATATATATAGAGAGAGAGAGAGAGAGATTGACTGATAGCTAGATCAGTTAGATAGAAAGCTTTTAATAGACAGTCTGGGGTGACTGAGTTCGGGTTGCAGTGACCAAAACTGATGACTAGGTCCACTACCTACGAGAAGGTAACCTAGTACCATAAGAGAGAGAGAGAGAGAGAGAGAGGAGAGAGAGAGAGAGAGAGAGAGAGAGAGAGAGAGAGAGAGAGAGAGAGAGAGAGAGAGAGAGAGAGAGATTAAAATTTAAATACCAATTTCAGATGACGCATGTATTGACATTATCCTTCAGTCTGTCATCGAATCTGCTTTAAAGAAAATATGAGAATCCATTTTAATGCACAGATTGCATACCAGTAATAAAGTGAGACCTTCAAAGGGCATAAATGAAGCAATGACCTTGTACTGTACTTTGTTTTAGTACAATATTTACTCTTGTTCTGTGCTTGAGTCACGTATTACCATGCTTCAAATAAAATATCTATTAATGTAATTCAGAATACGTAAGAATACATATTATTCACTGATAATATTTAATCTTGTTTTGTGCTTGAGTCACGTGGCACCATGCTTCAAATAATATATCTATTAATGGAATTCAGGATACGTAAGAATACATATTATTCACCGACTGCAGACCTTTGGTAATGTAAGACTTTCAAATGACCTAAATGAAACAGTTACCTTGCGATCTGTATTTAGCAGTTTTTTATTTTTTACCGTGTTCATGTCCCAAGAGTCCAAACATGCTTCAAATAAAATATTCCATTTGAAGAGAATATGAAGAGAGAGCTTAAAGCTTTGTCTCCTCACCCATGCAATCTGACAGCGATCTACAGGGTACTTAAAGAGACTTTATTATGATTGCTTGCCATAGAAAAATGGTTTGTTTACTTCTGAAAATGTTAAATTATGTGTTGCATGAAAGTAAGCCTCTGTTCAAGAATCTTTCAAACTAGGTCTCGTTGACTTAGGTATTAAAAGTATCTTTACTTTATTTCATTTTGGGACACGGGCAAAATATATCTAATTGAGTGTGGTTGGGAGTATTTTATTTTACACTAACTCCTTTTAGAATAAATTATTACAGTTTCTTTTAATTTCTAAGACTTGAAACTCTAGGGGAAAAAGTGGATGAAGTAGAGATGAGAAAGTAAAAATAGACACATCCATGCCATTTACGGATGGAGGGTGCAAATAGATGTTGCCGAGATGAGAATGTAAAAATAGTTTTTTGTTTAAGACTCAAGAAAAGCAGATGGATGTAACATAGATGAGAATGTGAAGATAATTACATGGTGTGTACTCAAAACTCAAAGAGAGTATATGGATATAGCAGAGGTGAGAATGTGAAGGTTAATTGTGTGCATGAGACTTATTGACACAAATAGATGTAGCAGACATGAGATTGTAAAGATGGATATTTTATATGTAATTGCATTCGAGGAAAGCAGATGGATGCAGCAGAGGTGAGTATCTGTAAATGGACACAAGACCATCAAATAGATGTAGCAGGGATTAGAGTTTGAAGATAGATACTTGGTGTCTAACTGAGATTCATGGAAAGCATATGGTTGTGGAAGAGTAATGAAAATGAGAATATGGAAGCTCATATGACTAAATTAGATAAGAATAGGAATGAAAGTCTACAAGGAACAACCCCTGTTAAGCAGGTATCAAGATGTTGCAGTAGTCTGGCCATGAAATGGGGATGGAGAAAAACCTTTTACGTAAGAGAGTGTGAGGAGAATCAGTTGCTCTCTCTCTCTCTCTCTCTCTCTCTCTCCTCTCTCTCTCTCTCTCTCTCTCTCTCTCTCTCTCTCTCTCTCTCTCTCTCTCTCTCTCTCTCTCTCTCTCTCTTTCTCTCTGTGTATATATATATATATATATATATATATATATATATATATATATATATATATATAATATATATATATATATATATATATATATATGTATATGTATATATGTATATATATCTATCTATCTATCTATCTATCTATCTATCTATCTATCTATCTATCTATCTATCTATCTATCTATCTATCTATCTATATATATATATATATATATATATATATATATATATATATATATATATATATATATATATATATATATATATATATATATATATATATATATATATATATATATATATATATATATATATATATATATATATATATATATATATATATATATATATATATATATATATATATATATATGGGAAATCATAGTTGATGTGCAGGAGAAGCTAGTATGAGTATGCTAGATTGGACAGGTATAAAGTGGTATTGATATGTAACGATATAAGATGATGATAACCTGGGCAAGAGGGTAATAGGGATAAAAGTTGAGAGTAGGAAGAAATGAGGAAGTCTAAAATGAAGGTGGATGGATTCTTGGAATGAGGATTTGAATAGAAATTTTAAAGAAATGGCAAGAAAGGAGATGTCAGTGGCAAGAACACGCAATGTGAGATTATATCCACGTAGTAAAGAGGGTGATGGGGATGGAAGTTAAAGGTAGAAGGAAAATAGGAATGTTAAGGTGGATGAATCGTGTGAAGGAGGACTTAAGGGAGAAAGATTTGAGAGATGACCAGACTTAAATCCGAGGACTATGAAGGATCTTAGTCAGGAAGAGTGAAAGAAAAGGAAGAAGAAGAACAGGTATGAAACGACTGATCAGATTGCTCAAGGTAGTCGAAGATATTTGAACTGGAAAGTATGATAGAAGGGGTGATCTCAAAAGACCAAGTCCCAAATGATGTAGTGAGACAAAAGAAACAATCATAAAGTAATCTAACTTAAGGTGACCTACTTATTTTGAATGATCAATTTTGGAATTAGTTCTTTGGGGACCAGCATTTTAGGGGCACACCACAACTGTATTTGGAATCACCAAGTTTCGTGATTTTCGAGTGTTTCTCACTAAACCGTTCGCTGTGTTAATATTCATAACCCATTCTGGTATATACTTCCTTTCTGTATTCTGTCTACATTGGCCAACTCAGCTAATTAGATCAGTACATCTGTGCAGTCGAAACTCATTTAAAGATTCCTTCACGAGATTTTCATGCAAATAGCAATATACTCTCGCTAATTAGTTCTACAGGTGTTACGATTGGAGCCTCGATGTAATTAAATTAGCTGTCATCTCTTCAACGTATAGGTACCTTGCATTCAATAATTAGAAGATGGAATACCTACCTTTTCTCCAGGGAGTCATTAAGTATAGGTTGATTAGTTAGGATTCCTAATTAGATGCAGGTGACAGGTCATTCATTCATGTGAAGATATCTGTAAAGGGAAATTAATACGATACTGACTTCCAGAGAACAAAAGATAAGCCAATTATGCTTCTTCTATAAAAAGCTCTACCAGTCGCGTCCCTCGTGAGCCAGATGAGGGAACCCCTCTGTTGAGGATTACTCCGCATATATAGAATAAGGAATCCTGGAACAATAGCGTTTGTCAGGATAAACCTAGCAAGCCACAGGTGCAAAATACTTTTGTTTTGGAAACTTAACCATACGACAATCCACAAATACTGAATCCTCAGACTGACAGACTTTGGTCTAACAGGCATGTAGTGAAAAGAATAAATTTTTGCTATGTTCTGTAAGGTAATTGATAAAGCAGAGGGCATCAGTGTTATTATTCCATTAGCAGCATAGCTTATATATGAGCAGATATGTGTAGGATGTATGCGTCGTCATGAAATTTTATTTTTGGCTTGTTTTTGGTTTACTTTTTGACATATTTTGTTAGTGTTTACTTTTATTCAGTGTTCTGCCCTTCCTGAAGGAGCAGCCATCTTAGCTCATGTCAGTCCCAGTCCCAGATAATGACCTTAATTCTTTAGAACCAAATGTGAACGATAGCTCTCCAGATACTGGTGAAAAAAAAATAGAAAAGCTTATATAAATGGTTACATACATACATACATACATACATACATACATACATACATACATACATACATACATACATACATACATACATACATACATACATACATACATACATACATACATACATACATACATACATACATACATACATACATAAGAATAGGGGACACTGCAACATGCCTACTGGCACACACGAGGCAGCTCCATTTTTGAATGGTATTTTCAGCATGTCTAACCTATTCTATTCTACTCTACTTATTTATTCTATTTTTCTTTTTATGATTTTTTTAATAAGCACTAACCTATTCATACCCACCCTACCTCTGTCATATGTCTATCTAATCTACATTTGAAGGTGTCTAAGGTATTGGCATTTACTATCATACTAGGAAGCCTGTTCCATGCATCAGCTACTCTATTACCAAACCAATTTTTACCAATTTCCCTTCTGAACCTAAATTTATCAAGCTTAAATCCATTATTACGAGTTCTGGTTTGATGCATGCATACATACATGCATGCATACATGCATACATACATACATACATACATACATACATACATACATACATACATACATACATACATACATAGAGAGGGAGAGAGAACAGGCAACGCCTTTGCTTAATGTCTTGCAGAAAATGTAGGAGAGAGAGAGAGAGGAGAGAGAGAGAGAGAGAGAGAGAGAGAGAGAGAGAGAGAGAGAGAGAGAGAGAGAGAGAGAGAGAGAGAGAGAGAGAGAGAGAGAGAGAGAGAGAGAGAGAGAGAGAAAGTAAAACCCTCAAACTACGCGAATCCAAGGCTCAGGAACTCGTCTAGGCTTTCGTAACAACATGGAAAAGTGAATTTTTATGGATATGAAATTTGATTGAGCCTTAGCACTCCTAAGCCATCTTAGTGGAAAATAAGAAATTTTAGGCCAGTTCTCTCCTTGTACGAACAATACAGTCAGAATGGAAAGTACCATTCGAAGAGTTTGTCTCAAAAACGAGAGATCTCGTAAAGAAAAGTAACTCCATTGTGCTACGGGGTTAAGTATACTTACAAGGCAAGTCACCTAACCTAACCTTAACTAACATAACCTCATCAGATCTTGTAGAGAACAGTAACCCCAGGGTACTCAAGAATTACTCATATTAAAAAGCAAGGCACCAAGCATAACCTAGCCTAACTTTTCCTAACCTAACCAAAGTTAACCTAACCTAACGTAACGTAACCCAATCTAACCATTTAAGGGGTTTTGTAGCTTTTCAAAGGGTTATTCATCATTACAAAATGAATACCAGTTCAAATCAGGTAGTGCAAATAAATGGGATAGTTTTAAAATAATTATTTTTGAAATTAGAATAATAATGAAAGTTAAAGATGAATTAATCTAACAACATGCTGGAAGAGCACTTATAGCTTTCGGTCTCCGAGGCATCCTTCCAGTATATTTAATAGTATCTGTTCTTGGTGTGGGAAATTTTGTGTCTAACGATAATTGTATAATATTCACATTCGAGAGGGTTATTTTTATTAGCATTGTTAGTAGTAGTAGTACTACTACTACTTCTACTACTACTACTACTACTACTACTACTACTACTACTACTACTACTACTACTACTACTACTACTACTACTACTACTACTACTACTACTACTACTACTGATATTCCTCCTCCTCCTCCTCCTCCTCCTCCTCCTCCTCCTCCTCCTCCTCCTCCTCCTCCTCCTCCTCCTCCTACTACTACTACTACTACTACTACTACTACTACTACTACTACTACTACTACTACTACTACTACTACTAGTATTAGTAGTAGTAGTAGTAGTAGTAGTAGCTTATTATTATTATTATTATTATTATTATTATTATTATTATTATTATTATTATTATTATTATTATTATTATTATTATTATTATTATTATTATTATTATTGTTGTTGTTGTTGTTGTTGTTGTTATTATTATTATTATTATTATTATTATTATTATTATTATTATTATTATTATTATTATTATTATTATTATTATTATTATTATTATTATTATTATTATTATTATTATTATTATTATTATTATTATTATTATTATTATTATTATTATTATTTTATATAATTTTGAATTGTATAAGTTACTTATTTTATACTGGCAGAAAAAATAGTTTTGAGTATCTTAGCTTGGGGGCATAATTAAAATATTTATATCTAATTACAACCTTTCTTGAAACACAAACAAAAGTGAAAGGCGGAGACGCACAGCGTGCATAGATAAATATTAATTTCTTTTCTTTGTGTGTTTAAAGCAAACTTAATTAAGAGCCATTGCTCTGAGCTATTGTTCGAGCAGCTAGACAATATTTCAGACTTCTCAGTGCATAACCAGATGTCATGAAGAGATGACTTACGCAATGATGATCCCCGCACCCTCCCCTAACCTTTATCCAAATATGCACAGTAGATAGGGTAACGTATAGCTGGTCATAGTTTACAAAGTCAAGTCAAGATTGCAAAAGGGGCCTTCGTAGAGTCTGTTGTCTCATAACCTCTGCTATATTAGCAGCCATGATGAGTGTATAAATGGGATGTGCATGCCAGTTGTTCAACCCAAGACTGGGCATATGTTCCTATCATGATTCTCTGCTAATGAAACACACACACACACACACACACACACACACACACACACACACACACACACACACACACACACACACACACACACACACACACACACACACACACACACACACAGAAAAGAGATATATTGAGTAACTAAATAGTACTTACATGAAGATATAGAAATTCTGTGTGAAGCTTAAATAAAAGCTTTTTTCTCTTTTTTTCTTTTTCTCTTCTTATTCTTTCTATATTCTATGAAAGGGAAAACATGAAATTGAAGGCATCTCTGTCCCAAACCCCCCCACCCATGGGTTGGGGAGGGATGATAGAGGATCTCCATGGAATGTAGCAGCAGTAGAAGAGTAGCAATTAGGAGATTAAAACAGAAAATCAAGGATTTAGAGGCAATCGTTATAAGCCTAGATGATAAAATTCGGAGTATGGATGGAGAAATGAAAGAGAAAGAAACACTCAGAGAGGAAATAAAATATTTGGAGGAAGCAAATAAAGCACAAGGGCAGGAGAGAAAGGAACAAGAAAAATAAATAAAGAAGCTGGAGGGGGGAAAGAGTGAACTAGAAACCAGAATTTCTAAACAAGAAGATAACAACAAACAGCTGAATGACAACCTAAATGAGTTAAATGTTAGTTCACTGCTCTCCTCTGAGAGAGACGAGATTGCAGCTTGGAAGTTCAGATTAAGGAAAACATCGAACAGTTTATAAAAGAGTTTCAGTAGTTGAATACGGAACATGATGCCATGAAAACTTTCTTTGCTGATGCACTAAAGGGGCATGTGGCAGTAAAAGAGGCTGTGAAGGTGGTGGTACTGGAAAACATACAATTAGTTGACTATAAAGCAACAGTAATAGAAAAAATGAAAGACGTTGTGATGGAAAGGGCAAATCCACTGATTAAACAGGCACTTGATAAAGAGAAGACAGTGGAATCTCAGGCATAAACGAATCTCAGGAGCCAACATGGCAGGGGAGACTTGAAGAAAATAAATCTAGGGTTGTAGACCTGATAAGAAAGCTTGGAGTAGTTTGTGGTCCTGAGGATGTTGTAAACATTCACCAACTAGGCAAATATTCGAGGGAGGGAAAGCAGAGACCAACAAAAGTAACCTTTTAGAAAGGAGAAACATGTAGAGAAATTTTGATGAGGAAAAAAGTCTTAAAGACCTTCAAGAACTCAAAGAAGTGTTCATTAGACGATACAGAGCACAGGAAGAGATAGGAAAGATAAAAAACTTGTTGCATGAGGCAAGAGGGTTAAATAAGGAAAGAAATGAAGGAGAAGAAAAATGTTAATTTCAGACTTCTTCCAGACAAAGGGGAGATAAAGAAGATAATGACAGAAGATCAGGGGATGGGACGTCATTAAGATTGTTATGCACAAATGCTGATGGATTAGTTGGTAAGGCAGTAGAATTAAAAGATAGGATTTACAACAGTAAGACAGATATAATAGCAGTTAAAGAGACTAAGATGAATGAGTACATAAACAGTGTCACAGGATTTCCTAAGGGCTTCAAAATATTAAGGGTTGAAAGATCTGAGAGGACTGGTGGAGGGATAGCATTGCTCATAAGTGAAAGATTTCAGGTTGAAGAAATAAACTTGGCTATAGAAAGTGAGTTCAAAGAATTTCTTGTTGCTAGCATAAATACTGTGTCAGAGAGCATTATAATAACTGTTGAATATAACCCACCAAGGAACCAACATAGGCTAGAAGTTTATGAGGAAAGTCATATAGGTACTGTTAAAGTCATAAACTTAGTTGTTAACATGGCATGTGAGAGGAAATGTAGGATTTTGATTATGGGAGAGTTTAATCATAAAGAGATAGATTGGATAAATCTTGACCCACACAGTGGTGAGGACTCATGCAGGGCAAGATTCCTAGATTGCGTACAAGGGAATTTCCTACACCAACATATACTGGAACCAACGATGGCCAGGGGTGGGGATGAGCTATCACTACTTGATCTAGTATTCACAGATAATGTGTTGGATATTGAAAAAATTGAGTATGAACCACCAATTGGAAAGAGTGACCACTGTGTGTTGTTGATGGAGTAAGTCATTGAAAATATTCTACCTGAAAGTAGGGGCACTGAGGACATGAGGAGGAACTATCCGAAAGGAGATTACATCAAAATAAACGAGCTTATTGCAGTTATAGACTGGAGAACCTTATTTTACTACAAATCTGTACAAGAAATCTACATCTTTTGTGAGAAATATGGAAAGATAGTAGATTGCTGTATACCTGTCACCAAAGTGGGCGTAATTCATGCCAGAGAGAAATGGTTTGATAATGGGTGTAAAAGAGCTAAGGAATGGAGAGACAAATGCTGGAAAAGGGATAGGAGGAGAAAAAACATAAATGCCTTGCAAGCCACGAGTGAGGTTGGGGAATCTGCAATATGAACATAGTGGCATTCAGTTAGAATGCGAAAGAGCAAGAAATGATTAGCTAAGTAAAAGAAGAGAGGCAGAGAGAGACTATCAAAGGGACATCACCAGGAAGGCTAAAGAAAATCCCAAGCTTTTCCACAGCTTTATCAGAGGAAAACTGAAGGTAAAAGAACAGGTTTTAAGGTTTAAGAGAGCGGACGGAAGCATCACTGTGACGGATGAAGAGATCTGCAAAGAATTGAACAAGGAGTTTCAGTCAGTATTTACAGTAGAAAATACCCCACTCCCTCAGATTGCAGAGATAGAAGCTCAATGGCCAGTATTAGAGAACATCAACCTTTCAGCCACAGAGGTATGCAAAGCGCTGAAGGAATTAGATGTCCATAAAGCTACAGGTCCTGATGATATATCCCCTCATGTACTTAACAAATGCACAAACCCAGTATCAGTGGCACTAAGTATCATATTTAAAAAGTCACTGGAGTCAGGGAAGGTTCCAAGATGCTGGAAGCAAGCAAACGTGATAGTTATCTTCAAAAAGGGAAAGAGGGATACGGCTCTAAACTATAGACCAGTTTCCTTGACTAGAATAGTTTGCAAAGTTATGGAGAAACTACTAAGAAAACATATCTCTCTTCACTTGGAATCCTTCAACTTTTTGTCAGTGAGACAACATGGCTTCAGAGAAGGTAGATCAACAGTAACAAACTTATTAGAATTTTATGATGAGGTAAGCCGAATCTTACAGGAAAGAGAGGGCTGGGCAGAGTGCATATTAATAGACTTCCAGAAAGCATTTGACACTGTTCCACACGGGAGACTTATTAGGAAGCTGCAAGCAATGGCTAGAATAGGTGGAAATGTCTTGGAATAGATAAAATCTTACTTAGAAGGAAGGGAACAGATAGTTAGAGTATGACACTCAGTGTCTGAATGGAGAAGAGTTAGTAGTGGAGTTCCACAGGGTTCAGTTTTAGGGCCACTTTTGTTCCTTGTATATGTAAATGACCTACCAGAGTCTGTAAATTCATTCATGAATATGTTTGCAGATGATGCAAAGATTGTGAAGAAAGTAAGAAACGAGAACAACGGTAGAAAAGTTTAGGAATATTTAAACAGTCTCCATGAGTGGTCAGAAAAGTGGCTAATGAAATTCAATACTTCAAAATGTAAGGTAATGAGAATGGGTAAAAGTGCAAGGAGGTCCAAACTTGTCTACTCGGTGGCAGGAGTACAACTTCAAGAGACAGAAAATGAGAGAGATCTAGGAGTAAACATACATATGCATATAAATGGCATAGTAAGGGCAGCATATGCTTTCTTATCAAATATAAGGGTAGCCCTCCTTCACATGGACAAGGAAATGTTCAGAAATATTTATGTATCCTATGTGAGGCCCAAACTTGAATATGCAGCCATCTTTTGGAATCCGCACTTGAAAAAGCACGTAGCTAAGCTCGAAAAAGTTCAAAGACATGCCACGAAACTGGTGCCAGAAATACGTAATCTCAGTTATGATGAGAGGCTGAGGGAATTAGAGTTACCATCACTCAAAGCCAGAAGATTTAGGGGGGATATGGTGACAGTCTTTAAATTCCTTCATGGTTATGATAGAGTGGATAGGGATCGATATTTTGATATGGCTGGCTCTTGAACTACAGGTCATAGTTTGATGCATCGTAAGAAAACTTCTTTGCAGAATGTAAGGGAGTACTTTTTCAGTGTAGGAGTAGTTGAAAATTGGAATTCACTGATCGTGGAGGTAGTTAATGCTATCTCAATCCAGAGTTTTAAGGACAGGTATGATGAGTATCACTAAGTACAAAATGGAACCGATCAGGAGACGGGAAGATACGAGCTTTGGGCTCTTTCCCGTAAGCACAATTAGGATATCTCTGTGTGTGTCGCTCTCTCTCTCTCTCTCTCTCTCTCTCTCTCTCTCTCTCTCTCTCTCCTCACACACACACACACACACACACACACACACACACTCACATACACACACACACATACACACACACACACACACACACACACACACACATATATATATATATATATATATATATATATATATATATATATATATATATATATATATATACATACCTATTTATCTATCTTTCTACATACGTGGCCTCATTGCCCCTTATTAGGTGGATGGCCGAGCCAAGAAACATGCATTCACCACAATCTGCACATACCTCAACCGCTCCTTTTAGCTCCCTGAGGATAAAGGCTTGCCCCAAAGAGCTAAGAGGAGTGATTGAGGTTTATTTGGATCCTGCTGAATGCTTCGGGGGCTTATCTTGCAATCCCATTGATCATGTCCTTGGTTGGCAGGATCATTGAAAGAATCTTTGTAGATAGATGTGATATTGAAATATAGTGTCTTGAAATGTCTGTCTGCTTTTTGCTAGGGTGGATGATCATACAGCCAGTGCTCCTGGATATTAGGTTGTGCCATGGCATCTTGGGACATCTTTTCCATCTTCTTCTTCTTCTTCTTCTTCCTCTATTTGCGTTCCCATTTTCATATGGGGTCGCATCTCTTCACTAGTCGTCTCCACTGGTTCTGGTCCATCACTTGCTCCTCCCCCAGCTGTCTCTCTCTGAGATCCTCCTTCAATCGGTCCTTCCACAGTAGTTTAGGTCTTCCTCGTCTACGTCTGCCCTCCACGTCCATCTCCATCACTCTCACACCCACGTAGTCTTCTACTCTCCTCTTCACATGACCGAACCACTGTAATCTCCTCTCCTGCGCTTTCGCCGACGCCTCCACCACCTTCACTGTACCTCTGATCCGGTCATTTCGTATCCTGTCCTCCCTCGTCACCCCACACATCCACCTCAGCATTCTCATTTCTGCGACATCTATCTTCCTTTCTTGAACCTTTTTCACCGGCCACGTCTCCGCTCCGTACAGCAACGCTGGTCTCACAACTGACTTGTACACTTTTCCTTTCACTCTAGCACTGATTTTCTTGTCACATAGCACCCCTGATGTTCTCTTTCAGCTGTTCCACGCTACCTGGATCCTATGATCAATCTCTCTCTCTAGGTTTCCATCCTTCGTTACGTAGGAGCCGAGGCATTTGAAGGCGTCCGCCTTTGGGAGCTTGTGGTCTTGCATGAATAGGTCGCCTCCTTGTGTCACATTGCACTCCAGGTACTCCGTTTTCTGTCTGCTCACCTTCAGTCCGTAATCCTCCAGTAAACCCCTCCATAGCTCCAACCTCTCTTGCAATTCTTCACGGCTCTCGGAGACAAAAACAATATCGTCTGCAAAGAGCATGCTCCATGGTGCCTCCTTTGTCACTTCCTCCACCATCACATCCATGAGAAGGTTAAATAGATAGGGGCTAAGAGCTGATCCCTGATGGAGTCCAACTTTCACCTGAAAAGGCTCTGTAGTGCCAACTGTACTTCTTACTCTTGTTGTGGCTTCCTTGTATATGTCCTGAACTATCTTGACATACTTCTCCTTCACTCCCTTCGACCTCATACTCCTCCACACCTCGCTTCTCGGGACCCGATCATAAGCTTTTTCCAGGTCAATAAACGCCGTGTACAGCCCTCTTTGCTTATCTCTATATTTTTCCATTGTCTGCCTCATTGCGAATACTGCATCCATTGTTCCTCGACCTTTCATAAAACCAAACTGCTCACTACAAACTTCTGTCTCCTCCCTCAGCCTTTTATCCAACACTCTTTCCAGCAGTTTCATATGGGGTGTGGTAAAGCAAAGACCATCTTTGTGTGGTGTGAAAATCGACTAAATGGGATGGAGCAGGGGACTTGGAAGCCCCTCTGTATTTTTCTTCCTACTAGTAGCCAAGGACATACACCTATAAATACACTCATACACACACACACTACTTCCTTGCATAGTGAATGTCAATCATCAATTATTCTTACACTAAAAAAAGTACTTCCTAATATCCTGCAAGGAAGATTTCTCGAGAAGTTTCAAATTATTACCTCTAGTTCTAGAGTTAACCATAGCAAAATATCAATCCCTATCCACTCTGTCAAAACCATGAAGTATTTTAAATACCTTTGCCATGTCCCCCTCATTCTTCTAGCTTCGATTGATGGTAAGTCTAATTCCTTTTGCCTCTCTTCATAACTGAGATTGCGTATTTCTGGCACCATTTTCGAAGCCTGTCTTTGAACTTTTTTTCCAGCTTACTTATTTTTTTTATTTTTTTATTTTTTATTATTATTTATTTTTTATTTTTAAGTGCAGGTTTCAAAAGGGAGCTGCATAAGGTACAGAAATATTTCTGAACATTTCCAACCTTATAGCTTATATCTGCTATACTTAGGAATCAACGCATTCTAACTGAATGCCACTATGGTCATATTGCATATTCCCCAACCTCACTCGTGGCTTCATTTTCACATTTAATTCTAATTCCAATCTCATTCGGGCCATAGAATAACCAAATAAGCACATTACATATGTGAAAACATGAATCATTTTTTACCCCGACCGGGACTCGAACCTAGAACTTATAATTACTAAGTCAAGGCACTCAGCTAGAATGCGTTCATTCCTAAGTATAGCAGATATTAGCTATAAGGTTGGATTCCTTTTAACCTTCTGTGGTGTGTAGTTGGTAGCGCCTTGACTTAGTAATTATATGTCCTAGGTTCGAGTCCCGGTCGGGGCAAAAAATGATTCATGTTTTCACATATGTAATGTGCTTATTTGGTTATTCTATGGTCCGAATGAGATTGGGATTTGAATTAAATGCGAAAATGAAGCCACGAGTGAGGTTGGGAAATCTGCAATATGAACATAGTGGCATTCAGTTAGAATGCGTTCATTCCTAAGTATAGCAGATATAAGCTATAAGGTTGGATTCCTTTTAACCTTCTGTGGTGTGTAGTTGGTAGAGCCTTGACTTAGTAATGATAAGTCCTAGGTTCGAGTCGCTGTCGGGGTAAAAAATGATTCATATATATATATATATATATATATATATATATATATATATATATATATATATATATATATATATATATATATATATATATATATATACATACATACATACATACATACATACATACATACATACATGCATACATAGATATATATATATATATATATATATATATATATATATATATATATATATATATATATATATATATATATATATATATATATATATATATATATATATATATATATATATATATATATATATATATATATATATATATATATATATATATATATATATATATATATATATATATATATATATAATTATTAAAGAAGGAACACCAGTTCCTACAGAACTCCTTTTATCTTAATTATCGTACATATTCATATATGACACTACTTATTATGATCTTTATATGAATAACAAAATTATGCATACTTTGAAATTTATCTGCTTAATTAGTAATGGCTTTTGCTCTGAAACAATGCCCAGCAGAGAAATTCCCAAAATCCAATCAGATTAAAGCAACTTATCTTTAATGAAGGATTTACGCGGTTATATTCTCAGCCTCGTCCTGTCACTTCCAAATTCCACCGCACGTGACCACTTACAGTGTTGCTTTTCTTCCATCTCTCCACGTGGCAGTCTCTCGAAGAGGTCAGTTTTTGCATGCTCCGTGATGACAGTTACTTGAAGACTTTACCTTCAATGGTGTATTTTAAATTTCTTCCTCACAAGTCAATGAAAGTCGTTCCGTTGCTGCATCATTCAATTATATTGGACACTCCTTAGCTTCATCAGTACATAAATATAAACGTTGGGGTCTGTGTTAAATAAGACAGGGGTCTTGGGAGGTTGGACTGTACATTTATTACTGAAGTATACTTATAAAACACCAGCAACCCTAAAATCCTCCAAGGATATGGGTGTTCTTCTATTTGTCTCTACATCTCCTACAATCTAGGCCTAAAGCAATCATGATGGCTGCCTAGAAGTGGCTGAGGACTTGGCCTAGCCTCTCTGTAGCCTAGACTAGGAATTATCTCTCTGACTGAACTAATACTTTATTTATACCTCCCACACCTCAAACAAGCTGCAAGATTAAAAAGGAGGTGGAGGTGGGAGATCCTTCTTTGTATGCTTAGACCAGTTAAATTAGAATATGGCTTGCCCTTCATTCAAGAAGCATATTGTTGAGGTTGAGACTGGATGCCTTCCTTCAGTAGCGTGGGATCAGGTTGGACGAATAAACCTTGGCTCTTTGGCTAAGAGACTTGGGCAGCAGCAGTTATCAGCATTAAAGAAAAAATGTGGAGGCTCGCAAACACTTTTAAGAAATCATAAAAACGTATTCTCCTTATCAAATGGAGATGTGGGGTTGCAGGTACGTTTATTATAGTACACTTTTGTAATATCCTTATATTGAAAAGAAGAGTAACCTCAGAGTGCACTGAGTTAATCATATTTACATGATTAGCCACCTGACATCACTTAATCTAGCGTTTTATGGAGCTATTCATCCTTACATTGGGTTCTGGGGGTTACACATCTTTACATCCCAAACTTGTGAAATATCCTTTTTTTAACATAAAAGAGCCCCTCTGCTTATTCACTAGCATTTTCTAGTTTTTACTGCATTATGTTAAGCTATTACTAAAGATAGAATACTATCCTTGCATATTATATATATATATAGTGTAAAAGTTAATGGAATAGCTTATGAGTTTCTTCTTGCCCAGGCCCAATGAGGGCTGTTTTATTTTATAATTTTTTTTGGCCCGTCCTGGTGTCACAATCATAAAAAAAAAAGTTGTTGCTGATGTTTGCTGTTTTATGTATAGTTGTCACAGACAGGTTGGAGCTTGGGAGTTGGGGCTTGATGACCTTCCTGGTGCCCTGCAATGAGCTCAAACACAGGATTACCTTATGAGTTTAGGCCAGCAATTTTTCCTTTCCAAGTTATTTCTTTTCTTGCCATAACGCAAATAAGAGAAGAGATCATGTATGGTTGCTTTATGCACATGCATTTATGCTTGTACATTCTACCCACTAGCCATGTAGTAGGTTGGTCCATGGCAACAACCTCCCGTTGCGATGCTACAGCTGAAGCGTCTTGTGGACTTAAATAAGATTGTCCAGGACAGTACGATGTCAAGTCTTCCTTCAGATACGGTTCTCTTTCTATGCTTACATCAACACCGAATATTCTTGGATACATGTTACACATGTTTTATTATCTCTTTACATCTGAAAAATCACAACACTCTCCATCTCTGTTTCTCTTTATGTTTTCTTCGTGCCTGGGCCCGATGAGGGTGGATTTTTTTTTTGCCCATCCAGGTGTCACAATTATCAAAAACAGGTAAATGCCCCAGATAACATCATGTGGGTGTGACTAGGACAATGTTGGTACCCATGCATGTGGTTAGGCCTAGTTTCCATGTGGTAACACCTGCTAACACAATTTCTATTTGTATCTCAGGGAACAACTCCTTTCCTATCAGCTTTAGCTCAAATATCAGAGACAGGAAGCTTGGGATTCACACCAAGTGGTACTTAATTCTAACAAGCATGGAGGACAATAGATGCAAATTAAATGCCACTCCCTAGATTCCAGTGACTTTTCAAATATGGTGCATAGCAGCACCGATATTGGCCAGGCCCTATAGCTTTATGGGCATATAACCCCATCAACACTTTGCATACCTCTGTACTGAAAAGTTAGTATTCTCTAATTTCACCCCATGAACTCTTATCTCTTCAATCTGATGGGGTGGAGTATTTTCTACTATAAATACTGACTGCAACTCCTTGTTCAATTCTTATCAGATCTCTTCATGTCTCAGTGATGCTCCATCTTCCCTCTATAACTTTCAAGCTTGCTCTTTATACTTCAGCTTTCCCCTGACCAAGTTGTGAAAATGTTTGAGATTTTCTTTAGCCTTCATGGTAATATCCCTCTCATGATCCCTCTCTGCCTCTGTTTTTTACTTAGGTTTTCATTTCTTGCTCGTTTGTAAGTCTGCCAGGTATTGATAATTATTCCTGCTATACCTATTCCAACATTTGACTCTCCACTTCTTGGCTGTCTTACACTTATTAGTGAACCATTTCTCTCTGGAATTAATAACTCCCATTTTGGTGGATGTTAATCATCACTAGAGATTGCGTACATCTCTTGAACAGATTTAAAAAAAAAAAGAAATTCATGCAGTCTGCAACTGCAAAGAGAAAACTAATTTTGCCTTAATCTCATTTTGGATAGTTCCTCCCCATTTCCTTTTCATTTCCCCTACTCACAGGCAGAACATGTATGATGATATACTCCATCAGCAACACACAGGTTATTTTTTCCAATTGTTGGCTTATATTCAGTTCTGCCTATATCAGACACATTATCTGTGATTACTAGATCGAGCAGTGATGGCTCATCGTCATCCCTGTCTCTCGTTGATTCCAGTACATGTTCTTGCAGAAAATATCCTTGTGTATGATATAGGAATCTTCCCCCAAAAGAATCCTCCTCACTGTGCAGGTTAAGATTAGTCCAGACTGTATCTTTTTGATTAAAATATTCCATAATCGAAATACTACACTTTCTCTCAAATGCGATTTTAACAACTGAGTTTATAACTTCAATAGTACTTAAATGAATTTCCTCAGAAACTTCTAGCCTTTGTTGATTCCTTAGTGGTTATATACAACAACTACTACAATGCTCTCTGAAACAGTATTTATGAGAGCATTAAGAAATTCCTTGAACTCAGTTTCTATAGCAAAGCTTATTTCATCAAACTGAAACCTTCCACTTATAAGCAGTGCTACCCCTCCACCAGTCTTCTCATATCATTCAACTCTCATTATTCTGAAGCCCCTAGGGAAAACTGTGACATTGTTTGTCTTCACTTAACTTAATCTTTGTACCTGCTACTATATCTGTCATGATCCTATCTTTTAATTCTAATGCCTTACCAGCTACCCCATCAGCATTTGTGTACCTCAGTCTTAATGAGGTTGTGTCCCCAAATTTCCCAGCATTTTGTTCTTTATCCCCCCTTTGCCAGAAAGAACCCAGAAACAAAATTTTTCTTATATTTTTAATATCTTCCCTCATTTAACCTTTTAGCTTCTTGTAACAAATTTTGATTCTTTCCATCTCTTCCTGTGTTCTTTATTGTCAAATGTACACTGTTTAAAATTTGTGGAGGTCTTTTAAGACTTTTGTCCTCATCAGTAAATCTATACATGATTCCCTTCTCACAAGAGTTACATTCATTTTTTTTTGCCTTTCCCTCCCTAGCGTATTTACCAATTCGTTGAATGATTGCAATATGCACTGGGCCACACACTACTCCAAGCTTCCTTATCGTGTCTAAAACCTTAGTTTTATTAAATCCATGTCTCCCTGGGATTCACTTATGCCTGAGATTATCACTGACTATAATTTTCATGTCTCCCTGGGATTCACTTATGCCTGAGATTATCACTGACTCCTCTTTGTTAAGTGCTTGTTTGATCAGTAGATTCGCCTTTTCAATCACAACATATTTAATTTTTTTTCTATTACTGGATCTTTGTAGTCAACTTTATTTATAATTTCCAGTGCCACCATTCATACTGCCTCTTTCACTGTCACATTTTTTTCATTGCATTTGCAAAAGATCTTGTAATGCTCCCATGTTCCGTACTCAGCTCCTGAAAATTTCTTCTGAATTGTTTCATGTTTTCCTTTATCTGGACATTCCAAGCTGCAATCTCATCTCTCTCAGAAGAGAGTTGTGTACTAGCATTTAATTTCATTTAGACTATCATCCAACTGAATGTTGTTATCTTCTTGTTTAGTAATTCCCCTTTACCAATTTATTCATTTTTCTATTTCTTTTTCTTCTTCTTGTGTATTGTTATTTTTTCTAAAGGCTTATAATATCTTTAATTGTTTTTTTTTTACCTAATTTTCAAAGTTTTCTTTCATTTCAGTTTCAATATTCTGAATTTTACCATCCAGATCTGATACAATGGCCAAAAGTTCCCTGAAATCGTGTTTTAGTTTCCTAAGAGTTACTTTCTCTCCTGCCACCCCCGAGGATCTTCTTCCACCCCTCTCCTGACCATTTAGCAGGGGACAGACTAGAGAAAGAGATGGTTTCATCTCAGAGTTTGAGTCTCACAGATATACAAAATTGTTTTATTAAATATCACACAGACTTGCTTTTTACTATTATGAACACCGATTCAGAAAACCTTTTGAGGAAACCATTTTCCTAGTAACACTCACCCTGATTAATATTTTACTTTGGTGATAATAAAAACCCACATGAAGAAAAGCTTGAATATGCAATTGAAGTAAAACATTTGAAGCCAAGAAAACACCTTTGACCTATTTTCGTCTTTATTATCATTAACTTTTAACTGCTAAACTAATCATTTCAAAAGAAAAGAAAATTTGTTTTGAAGCCAATTCTAATCCAAGATTTGCAATCACAGGATTAAGTTAATGACAAGTAAGCAATAAAAGCTAACTTAATTTACACGTAAAATCTAATAGATTGAAAGAAAAAAAAAGACAACAGTGACCTCCTTGGCACCACAACTCAGCAAATATTGATAGTTCGTTTTTTTTTTATTCTTATATTGTCTTACATTTTTACTACTAAGCTAACAATTATGAGAAGCATATTATTTTTAACTAGATATGAAACAACAGTATTAATTGAATCACAATAAATAAAACTTTAAACACTTGTCTGTCGAACCGCGTTCGACACACAAGTTTTTGAAGTGATGTTCAAACGTGTGGACGGGGTATTTGGTTGTCGAACACGTTTGTCGAACGTGTTCGACAACCAAATACCCCGTTCACACGTTCGAACATAATTTCAAACACTTGTGTGTCGAATCGCGTTCGACGAACCGTTTGACCGTGTAAACCGCCCTTTAGCCACTTTTCTTACCATTCATGTACACTATTTAGGTCTTCCTGGAGTTCTCGTCCTTTTCTTTCTTTACATTCTTTGCATCGTCTGCAAATATATTAAAACATTGTGTGTGTGTGTGTGTGTGTGTGTGTGTGTGTGTGTGGTGTGTGTGTGTGTGTGTGTGTGTGTGTGTGTGTGTTTGTGTGTGCGTGTGCGTATTACGTTTCAAATTACAAGAAAATAAGCACTTATGTGTTTGACTTTGAAGAGCGGAAATTTAAATAATTTTATGAAATTTCGCGTAAATACTTTACAGTATTTTTTATTCTAAATTGTATACCTGGTCTTTCAGTTTTAGCAGCAAAGGGTATTCCTGCTGTTAAGAGACCAATTTAACATATATATTACCATCGACATATTAACTATAATTTATATAAATTTAAGTTAATGTTTCAGTAACAGGATCTTGTGAACATGAGTAACCCCCAGAACTTCCCATGTAATGTTCAATAACTATTTGAACTGTTATGTTAGGTTAGGTTAGGTTAAGTTTTTAGTTGTGTTAGGTTAGGTTAGATTAGGCTAGGAAGAGTTGAGTTAGGTTAGATTAGGTTAGCTGACTTCCCTTTTAAATACAAATATTCATAGAGCCCTCTGAGCTTACTCTTTCATACAAGATTCTAAAAATGTTCCTTTTCAGTACTATTAAACCCACTCAATAGGACATACACTGCAGATAATTACATAATTAGGCTTGATTACTTTGTAATCAACCTATAGACTGCTATATCAAACCCTTTCTGGTAGAAATTGCACAACGTAATTGGATGAAATTAGGATGAAATAAAGTTTCCTAGTGTCTGTGATTACTCTTTTGATTATGAAAAAAGTAACACAAATGAGTATTATTATATTTGTTAATTACATATACATTTTTGATTATGTATAGGTATCAAGAAGTACTATTATTATTATCATTATTATTATTATTATTATTATTATTATTATTATTATTATTATCTATTATTATTATTATTATTATTATTATTATTATTATTATTATTATTATTATTATTATTATTATTATTATTATTATTATTATTATTATTATTATTATTATTATTATTATTATTATTATTATTATTATCTTCATTAAATATTTGTGACTATGTGACGTAGGCCAAAAAAATTTCCGCATTGGCTCAGTACGTTAGACTGGGACGATGGGTCAGAGTGAGAGGGTTACTTTGGAATAAAGAGAGAGAGAGAGAGAGAGAGAGAGAGAGAGAGAGAGAGAGAGAGAGAGAGAGAGAGAGAGAGAGAGAGAGAGAGAGAGAGAGAGAGAGAGAGAGAGAGAGAGAGAGAGAGAATCAATGTTCATCCAACCTACAAGGATTAATCCAATTCTTTATTAAGAACAAAAGGTTAAGTTTTTTTCCTGTATTTCATCAACACCTGTTCACGTTTTATCTATTTATTCTTGGCTATGGCTAATCGTAGGAAGTAAATACAGAAGAGAGGATTGCCAGTTTCCCACTCCGCCCCATTTAGTCGACTTTTACGAGACGCAGGGGAACACGGAGGAAGTATTCTTAACCTACCCTCCCTCAGGGAGAGGGGGTTAAGTTGGTTTGTACATATGGAAAGAATGAGTGATGAACGAATAGTGAAGAGAGTGTGGAGAGGTAGACCTAGAATGTGATGGATGGATGGCATGAAAAAGCACCGACAGCAAGTGGAATGTCAGTGGAACAGGGAAGAGTGCGTGCAAGAGATATGAACGAGTGGAGGAAAATTGTGCATTTTTGATGCAGCCCAAAGGAATTTCTCGCACCCGCTAGCTCAGTGAACTGAAATGGACGGATGTTAAGGGAGTTGCCATGTGATGAAGCGGTGGGAGTAAACCAGTTGCGGTTGTCGGCCCTCATTTTACAATATCCATGCCCACCTACCTTGTGGGTGACCCAAGCAGGATGGAAGGGGGGTAAACGTGGCAACCCTTTATCCTTAAGGAGCTGAGAGGAGTGGATGAGGTATTTGTGGATCAAGGTGAATGCGCGTTTCTTTGCTCGGCCAGCACCCTAACAAAGGGTATTGAGGCATGTGTATATGCATGTATGTATTTGTTTATCTATTAATTTTTTTGGCTTCCTAACATTAAGAGAATTATGAATGAATATTGTATTACCCACAAATTAATTTCTTGTATTCTAGAAATATTGTATGGTAATCTATGATGGGTTACTTGTAATATGAATAAATACCTAGTATTTTGTAGTGTGATGCTAATAATTCTAAAATATAAATTAGATGTTTATATTCTAAAATAGTTTTAAAGAATTTTACAAGTCGTTGTTGGTAAAATTCTGAATGCCTCTCTGGTATTCTAGAATATATCCCTAAGATGCTGTAAATTCAAATTTTTAATATTAATTTTTTGCTATCCAAGAGAGAGAGAGAGAGAGAGAGAGAGAGAGAGAGAGAGAGAGAGAGAGAGAGAGAGAGAGAGAGAGAGAGAGAGAGAGAGAGAGAGAGAGAGAGAGAGAGAGAGGCTAATTCTTATTCTCTCCGTGTTTAACAATGCGTTTTAGGGCTCTCTGGCATTCACCACAACCCCTCCCTCCTCGCACATATGTTTAGGACGTGAAATGATTTCATTAGATGTCAAAGACCATAGAAACATTTCATTGTATGTATGTATGTATGTATGTATGTATGTATGTATGTATGTATGTATGTATGTATGTATGTATGTATGTATGTATGTATGTATGTATGTATGGTATGTATGTAGTGTATGTATGTATGTGTGTATGTATGTATGTATGCATGCATGTATGTATGTATGTATGTACATGCAGTATATATATATATATATATATATATATATATATATATATATATATATATATATATATATATATATATATATATATATATATATATGAAGAAGAAGAAGAAGAAGAAGAAGAAGAAGAAGAAGAAGAAGAAGAAGAAGAAGAAGAAGAAGAAGAAGAAGAAGAAGAAGAAGAAGAAGAAGAAGAAGAAGTCAATTCGAGGCGACTGAAGACCTCTGATAATATTACAAGATTAATATATATTCTGTTGTACTTCTCCTAGTACAACTCATTTATGTAACAATAGCATCATCTTAGCAAGATCAGTTTACATTGGTAAATCTACTTACCTGTCAAATTCGTCTAATTACCAATTGCTAAAGTAGGAAGCCTCTCCTGGTGGTGCTTAAGTCATAACATTCTGAGAGCTATGGCTGGGAAACTCTACTGTGCCGACTGTTAGGCAAGTTCAGTTCATTAGTTGTTAGATACTCTAATCTTAATATGGACAGTTGTTTTTGGACACACACACACACACACACACACACACACACACACACACACACACACACACCACACACACACACACACACACACACACACACACACACGAGCTTTGGGCTCTTTCCTGTAAACACAATTAGGTAATCACAATTAGGTAATCACACACAGAGAAAAATTTTCATTTCAGAGTTCTTCCAGACAAAGGGGAGATAAAGAAGATAATGACAGACGATCAGGGAATGGGACCTCATTAAGATTGTTTTACACAAATGCTAATGGATTAGCTGGTAAGGCAATAAAATTGAAAGATAGGACTCACAACAGTAAGGCGGATATAGTAGCAGTTATAGAGGCTAAGTTGAGTGAGGACATAAACAGTGTTGCAGTTTTTCCTAAGGGCTTCAGGATATTAAGGGTTGAAAAATCTGAGAGGACTGGTGGAGGGATAACACTGCTCATATGTGAAAGGATTCAGGTTGAAGAAATAAACGGGGCTATAGAAAGTGAGTTTAAGGAATTTCTTGTTGCACGCATATACTGGGTCAGACAGCATTATAATAACTGTTGTATATTACCCACCAAGGAACCAACATAGGCTAGAAGTTTATGAGGAAAGTCATATAGGTACTATTGAAGTCATAAATTCAGTTGTTAACATGACACGGGAGAGAAAATGTAGGATTTTGATTATGGAGATTTTAATAAAAAAGAGATAGATTGGATTAATCTTGACACACACAGTGGTGAGGACTCATTCAGGGCAAGATTCCTAGATTGCGTACAAGGAAATTTTTTACACCAACATTTACTGGAACCAACGAGGGCCAGGGGTGGGTATGAGCCATCTCTACTTGTATTCACAGATAACGTGTTGGATATTGAAAAAATTGAGTATGAACCACCAGTTGGAAAGAATGACCACTGTGTGTTGTTGATGGAGTATATCATTGAAGATGTTTTGTCTGAGAGTAGAGGCACTGAGGACATGAGGAGGAACTATCCAAAAGGAGATTACATCAAAATGAATGAACTTTTTGCAGTTATTGACTGGAGGACATTATTTTACAACAAATCTGTGCAAGAAGTGTACGACATCTTTTGTGCAAAATATGTGAAGATAGTAGATTGCTGCATACCTGCCACCACGGTAGGTGTAATTCATACCAGAAAGAAATGGTTTGATAATGAGTGTAAAAGAGCTAAGGAGTGGAGAGACAAATGCTGGAAAAGGAATAGGAGGAGAAAAAACATAAATGCCTGGTAAGCCTACAAAAGAGCAAGAAATGATTACCTAAGTAAAAGAAGAGAGACAGAGAGAGACTATGAAAGGGACATCACCATGAAGGCTAAAAAAAATCCCAAGCTTTTCCACAGCTCTATCAGAGGAAAACTGAAGGTAAAAGAACAGGGTCAAGGCTTAAGAGAGCGGATGGAAACATCAATGAGACGGATGAAGAGATCTGCAAATAACTGAACAAGGAGTTTCAGTCAGTATTTATAGTAGAAAATACACCACCCACTCAGAATACAGAGACAGAAGCTCATGGGTTGGTATTAGAGAACATCATCCTTTCAGCCACAGACGTATGCAAAGCGCTGATGGAGTTAGATATCCATAAAATTACAGGTCCTGATGATATATCCCCTCATGTACTTAAAAAATGAGCAAATTCAATATCAGTGGCACTAAGTATCATATTTAAAAAGTCACTGGAGTCAGGGGAGATTCCAAGATGCTGGAACCAAGTGAACGTGATACCTATCTTCAAAAAGGGAAGGAGGGATACGGCTTTAACTATAGACTAGAAGATGATAACAACAAAGAGTTGAATGATAACCTGAAGGAATTGAATGTTAGTGCACTGTTCTCATCTGAGAGAGACGAGATTGCAGCTTGGAATGTCCAGATTAAGGAAAACATCGAACAGTTTAGAAAAGACTTTCAGGAGTTGAATATGGAACATGATGCCATGAAAAATTCCTTTGCAGATACACTAAGCGGGAATGTAGCAATAAAAGTGGATGCGAGGGTGATGGCACATGAAAATGTGCAAATGATGGACTATAAAGAAATAGGCACTTGATAAAGAGAAGGCAGTAGTAATGTCAGGCATAAGTGAATCCGAGGAGTCAACAGGGTAGGGGAGACTTGAAAAAATAAAGCGAGGCTTTTAGACCTGATAAAGAAGGTTGGAGTATTATGTGTACAGAGGATATTGTAAGCATTCACCAACTTTTTAAATATTCTATGGAGGGAAAGGAAAGACCAACAAAAGTAACCTTTTGAGAGAGGGGACACATGTAGAAAAATTTTCATGAGAAAAAACCTGAAAGACCTTCAAAATTTCAAAAGAGTGTTCACTAGACTATACAGAGCACAGGAAGAGATGGAAAGAATAAAAAACATGTTGCAAGAGGCAAGTAGGTTAAATGAATGAAAAGAAGAAGTGAAGAAAATTTTCTTTGTGCAGAGTTCTTCCACACAGAGGGGGGGAGAAGATAATGATAGTAGATCAGGGGATTGGGCCTCATTAAGACTGATGTACACAAATGCTGATGGTATAGCTGGTAAGGCAGTAGAATTAAAGGATAGAAATCACAACGTTATGGCAGATATAATAGTGGTTACAGAGACTAAGTTAAATGAGGACATAAGCAGTGTCACAGTTTTTCCTAAGGGTTTCAGAATATTAAGGGCTGAAAGATCTGTGAGAAATGGTGGTTGGATAGCACTGCTCATAAGTGAAAGATTTCAGGTTGAAGAAGTAAACTTGGATATAGAAAGTGAGTTCAAGGAGTTTCTTGTTGCTTGCATAAATACTGGGTCAGAGAGCATCATAAAAACTGTTGTATATAGCTGCCAAGGAACCAACATAGGCTAGAAGATTATGAGGAAAGTCATATAGGTACTATTGAAGCCATAAACTTAGTTGTGAACATTGCACTGGAGAGAAAGTGTAGGATTTTGATTACGGAAGATTTTAATCATAGAGAGATAGATTGGATAAATCTTGACTCACACAGTGGGGAGGACTCATTCTGGGCATGATGCCTAGATTTCGTACAAGGGAATTTCTCACACAAACATGCACTGGATCCAATGAGGGCCAGGAGTGGGAATGAACCATTGCTGCTTGATCTAGTATTCAAAGATAATGTGTTGGATATTAAAAAAAAATTAGTATGAACCACCTATTGGAAAGAGTGACCACTGTGTGTTGTTGATGGAGTATGTCATTGAAGATGATATGCATGAAAGTAGAGTCACTGAGGACACGAGAAAGAATATCTGAAAGGAGATTACTTGAAACTTAATGAGTTTTTTGCAGTTATTGACTGGAGGACCTTATTTAACAACAAATCTGTACAAGAAGTGTACGGCATCTTTTGTGAGGAATATGGGAAGATAGTAGATTGTTGCATATCTTCCAAGAAAATAGAAGTTATTCATGCCAGAGAGAAATTGCTCAATAATGAGTGTAAGAGAGCTAAGGAGTGAAGAGACAGATGCTGGAAAAAGGTATAGGAGAAGAAAAAGCATAAATGCCTGCCAGACTTATAAAAGAGCAAGAAATGATTACCTAAGTAAAATGAGAGAGGCAAAGAGGGACTATGAGAGGGTTATCACCAGGAAGGCTAAGAAAATCCCAAACTTTTCCACAGCCCTATCAGAGGAAAACTGAAGGTAAAAGAATAGGTTTTAAAGCTAAAGAGAGCAGATGGAAGCATCACTGAGATGGATGAAGAGATTTGCTAAGCATTGAACAAGGAGTTTCAGTCAGTATTTACAGCAGAAAATACCCGACCCCCTCAGATTGCAGAAATAGGAGCTCATGGACTGGTATTACAGAATATCGTCCTTTCAGCCACAGAGCAATGTAAAGAGCTAATGGTTTTAGATGCCTATAATGCTACAGGTCATGCCCATATATACTTAAGAATTGCTCTGTTCAATATCAGCGGCACCATGTGTCATATTTCAAAAGTCGCTTAAATCAAGGGAGATTCCAAGATGCCAGAAACAAGCAAACGTGGTACCTATCCTCAAAAAGGGAAGGGGGGATACAGCTCTAAACTATAGACCTGTTTCCTTGACCAGCATAGTTTGCAAAGTTATGGAGAAACTACTAAGAAAACACATCTCTCTTCACTTAAATTCCTTCAACTTTTTGTCAGTGAGATAACATGGCTTTATAGAAGGTAGATCAACAGCAATAAAATTATTATAATTTTATGATGGGAAGAGCAGAATCTTACAGGAAATAGAGGGCTTTGCAGGTTGCATGTTTCTAGACTCCCAGAAAGCATTTGATATGGTCCCACATGGGAGACTTATTAAGAAGCTGCAAGTAATGGCGAGAATAGGTGGATAAGTCTTGGAAAAGATAACAACATACTTAGAAGGAAGGGAACAGAGGGTTGACTTAAGACATTGTATCTGATCGGAGAAAGGTTAGTAGTGAAATTCTACAGGGTTCAGGTTTAGGGCCACTTTTGTTCCTTGTATATGTAAATGACCTACCAGGGTATGTAAATTAATTCATGAATAAGTTTGCAGTTGATGCAAAGATTGTGAAAAAACTAAGAGACGAGAATAATGATACAAAACTTCAGGAAGGCCTAAATTGTCTGCAGGAGTGGTCAGAAGAGTGGCTAATAAAATGTAATTCTTCTAAATGAAAGATAATGAGGATGGGTACAAGTGCAAGAAAGCCCAGCTTTGATTACCAAATGGCAAAAGCAGATCTCCAAGTGACAGGGAATGAGAGTGATCTAGGAGTAAACATACTGGAAGATTCTTTTCCAAAAATTCATATTAATGGCATAGTAAGGGCAGCATATGCTTTCTTAGCAATGTAAGGGTAGCCTTCAGGCACATGGACAAGGAAATGTTCAGATATAATTATGTAACCTATGTGAGCTCAAACCTTTAATATGCAGCCCCCTTTTGAAATCCACACTTGAAAAGCACTTAATTAAGCTGGAAAAAGCTCAAAGACATGTCACAAAACTGGTGCCAACAATGCGCTTTTGAGGAAAGGAAGAGGGAATTAGATTTACCATTACTCGAAGCTGGAATACTTAGGGGAGATTTGGTGACGGTTTCTAAATTTCTTCATGGTTATGGCAGAGTGGATAGGGATCGACATTTTGATATGGCTGGCACTAGAATTAGAGGTAATAATTTGAAGCTTTGTAAGAAAACTTCTTTAGAGGATGTAAGGAAGTACTTTTATTTTAGTGTAAGAGTAGTTGATAATTGGAATTCGCTAAGTGAGGAGATAGTTAATGCTAACTTAATCTATAGTTTTAAGGACAAGCCTAACAAGTATCACTAAGAACAAAATGGAGCTGACCAGGAGACGGGAAGTTATGAGCTTTGGGCTCTTTCCCGTAAGCACATTTAAGTAATTACAATTAGATAATTGCAAGCTTACTATATTATGAGCTCATCTTTCAAATTGGTCAGTATTAAGTAGATAATTGCCGTTAAAACTCAGAATGAAGATATATGAGACAGTGGTCAGGCCTGTACTGCTATATGGGGCAGAAGTTTGGTCACTTAGGAGGAGTGAAGAGGGATTGTTGGAGAGAACAGAAATGAGGATGGTTAGATGGATTGCTGGAATATCATTACTGGAGAGGAGGGAAAATCGAGATATAAGAAGAATGTGTGGAATTTTTAATGTCACAGAGAAGGCTAGGGAAGCTCATTTGAGATACTATGGCCATGTAGTAAGAAGAGGGGAGGAGGAAGCAATCAGGAGATCTAAAAACATGCCAGTGATATAGAGGAGTGTGGGGCGCCAGCGGATCAGATGGATGGACGTGGTGGGGAGGGATATGGTTGAGGTTGGATTGGAGGAGGGAGATGCAAGGGATAGGAACAAGTGGAGGAAGATGACTCGAGCGGCCGACCCTGCTATTCAGTGGGATTAATAAGGTAGAAGGAAGAAGAAGAACTAGACAATTGCATAGCTTGTGGAATCTCATCTCCAACCATGTAAACTCAACGGTATGTGTTAAAGCATAAAAGAAACTGCTATCAGAACGTACAGTTATGAAGCTTATTGTTGCAAAGTTAAAAGAATTTGATGCTGTTGAGTTATAGCTGCATGCAGTATATGGTGTCTGTGATCATTACCTTGAGGATTTTAATGTACAGAACCTAGGATTGAAATCCTTGGACTTAGATGTATATTTAGATGTGGGTAATTATGAGATCGAAGCCCTAATCGATTTGGACAATGGAAAATGTTATTCTAATAATCAACTTTGTGTAATTATCGATTATGACTGTTATTTCTGTCGGAAATGACGTTTTGGGAAACGATAACCCCTTATCTAAGGAAATCAAGACCAAAATCATAATTTTTACATAGAAACTATTAGAAAAACCACATTTAACTTTCTAACGCAATTATGGAAATGAAGTCTAAAATTATTTTCCTATCTAATAGATATAGCAATCGAAATTGATCATCTTCTACAGAAGTGCATAAGAAATCCCACATTTCAGTCTCTAACTCCATAATGAAAACAGAAGATTATAAGTATTTTTCCTATCTAGTAGATAGGAAAAAATCGATCATAATATACAGCAAAATCATAAGAAAAACCATATTCAGTCTCTAATTTAATT
>JAXCGZ010011474.1:122500-126234 GCA_037179515.1 Halocaridina rubra
TATATATATATATATATATATATATATATATATATATATATATATATATATATATATATATATATATATATATATATATATATATATATATATATATATATATATATATATATATATATATATATATATATATATATATATATATATATATATATATATATATATATATATATATATATATATATATATATATATATATATATATATATATATATATATATATATATATATATATATATATATATATATATATATATATATATATATATATATATATATATATATATATATATATATATATATATATATATATATATATATATATATAAATATGCATATATATATATATATATATATATATATATATATATATATATATATATATATATATATATATATATATATATATATATATATAAATATATATATATATATATATATATATATATATATATATATATATATATATATATATATATATATATATATATATATATTTATATATATATATATATATATATATATATATATATATATATATATATATATATATATATATATATATATATATATATATATATATATATATATATATATATATATATATATATATATATATATATATATATATATATATATATATATATATATATATATATATATATATATATATATATATATATATATATATATATATATATATATATATATATATATATATATATATATATATACATATATATATATATATATATATATATATATATATATATATATATATATATATATATATATATATATATATATATATATATATATATATATATATATATATATATATATATATATATATATATATATATATATATATATATATATATATATATATATATATATATATATATATATATATATATATATATATATATATATATATATATATATATATATATATATATATATATATATATATATATATATATATATATATATATATATATATATATATATATATATATATATATATATATATATATATATATATATATATATATATATATATATATATATATATATATATATATATATATATATATATATATATATATATATATATATATATATATATATATATATATATATATATATATATATATATATATATATATATATATATATATATATATATATATATATATATATATATATATATATATATATATATATATATATATATATATATATATATATATATATATATATATATATATATATATATATATATATATATATATATATATATATATATATATATATATATATATATATATATATATATATATATATATATATATATATATATATATATATATATATATATATATATATATATATATATATATATATATATATATATATATATATATATATATATATATATATATATATATATATATATATATATATATATATATATATATATATATATATATATATATATATATATATATATATATATATATATATATATATATATATATATATATATATATATATATATATATATATATATATATATATATATATATATATATATATATATATATATATATATATATATATATATATATATATATATATATATATATATATATATATATATATATATATATATATATATATATATATATATATATATATATATATATATATATATATATATATAGATAAATGTTGTATAGGCTCTTGAAGGAAACATTCGGTTCTGACCTTAAAGTCTATTATGAGAAAATATATACATATATATATATATATATATATATATATATATATATATATATATATATATATATATATATATATATATATATATATATATATATATATATATATATATATATATATATATATATATATATATATATATATATATATATACAAAACTCAATGCGTCTGGGCAATCGGAAGAGACACTAGATTTGCGTGACTAACAGGGCATGAAGCAGATGCACAACTAACAGGGTATCAAGCTGACACATGACTGATAGGGTTCAATGGTTGATACACGACTGATAGGGTACGAGGCTGATGCACGACTAACTATATAGTATTGCGTTACTCATGAAGAAAACTTATCATTTGCTACAAACCACCCCGTTCACTAACTGGCTTTTTTTACAATGCCATATATCGTTCAAAGGCTCTAACAACCGAACTGTTTGTCAGCTATCAGTAACTTGTACTATCTAACAACCGAGCAAGTAATTCCCTCAGCCTCTGATCATAACTGAGATTGCGTATTTCTGGCACCAGTTTCGTGGCATATATTTAAACTTATTCCAGCTTAATTATGTACTTTTTTCAAGTGTAGATTCCAAAAAGGGGCTGCATATTCAAGTTTTGGCCTCAGATAGGTTATATAAATATTTCTGAACATTTCTTGTCCATATGTCTGAAGGCCACCCTTACATTTGCTAAGAAAGCATTTGCTTTCTTATATAGATTTCAGAAGAAAAATCTGCCTGTATGTTTACTCCTAGATCTCTCTCACTCTCAGTCTATTGAAGTCCTGCTCCTGCTATTTAGTAGCCAAGCTTTTGCCTTCTCGCACTTGTACCTATTCTCATCTTGACGTATTGAATTTTATTAGTCACTTTTCTGACCGTTCATGCAGCCTGTTTAAGTCTTCTTGAAGTTTTATGACAGTGTTTTAGTCTCTTACTTTCTTCACAATCTTTGCATCATCTGAAAACGTATTCATGAATGAATTTACAGACTCTGATAGGCCATTTGCGTGTACAAGGAACAATAGTGGCCCTAAAATGAACTCTGTGGAACCCCACTAGTAACCCTTCTCCATTCAGACGCTGAGAGTTTTACTCTAACCCTCTGTTCCCTTCCTCCTAAGTAGGTTTTATCCATTCCAAGACATATCTACCTATTCTCGCCATTACTTGTAGCATCTTAATAAATCACCCGTATGGGACTGTATCAAATGCTTTCTCAAAGCCTAGGAATATGCAATCCGCAAAGCTCTCTCTTTCCTGCAAGATTCGGCTTTACCTCATCATGGCATTCTAAAAAGTTTGTTACTGTTGATCTGCATTATCTGAAGCCATGTTGTCTCACTGACAAAAATTTGAAGGATTCCAAATGAAGAGAGATTGTTTTCTTAGTAGTTTCTCCATAACTTTGCAGGCTATGCTGATCAAGGAAACATTCCTGTTGTGTAGAGCTGTATCCTTCCTTCCCTTTTTGAAAATAGGTACCACGTTAGCTTGTTTCTATCATCTTGGAATCTTCCTTGACTCCAGTGACTCTTCAGATATAATACATAGTGTCACCGATATTGATTTAGCGAAATTCTTAAGTACTTAAGGGGATATATAATCAGAACCAATGGGCATCTAACTCCATCAACGCTTTGCATACCTCTGAAAACATGACAGAGGTATGCAGAGCGCTAATGGAGTTAGATGCCTATAAAGCTGTGTGTGTGTGTGTGTGTGTGTGTGCGTGCGTGAGATATATATATATATATATATATATATATATATATATATATATATATATATATATATATATATATATATATATATATATATATATATGTGTGTGTGTGTATATATATATATATATATATATATATATATATATATATATATATATATATATATATATATATATATATATATATATATATATATATATATATATATATATATATATATATA
>JAXCGZ010011475.1:0-10000 GCA_037179515.1 Halocaridina rubra
CCGTGGCAAAGCTGTAGCGCCTGCGACTCTGAGGAGTCAGGTTGAGGGTTCGCGCTCCCTTTTCTACTAAGGGCTAGGACGGTTGCCTTCTTTCCAAGGACTTGTTTTGGCAGATGTAATCGTTACCCTGAGTGTATGCGTATACTAACCTCAGTCCGTGACGGGACGCGAACCCTCGACCAGCTCCTCAGAGTCGCGAACGCTACCATTTTGCCACGGGGACTACGTTCAGTTTTTCCTCCTACCGCACCCAACTTATTCTTCTTCCTTTTTTTCCAAGAATATTTGTCTAGCGGTAGTCACCGAGCCATGTCTCTCGGGCTAAGCGTCGTAGCTGCCCTACAGAAATCATGATGTCAGCATTATCTTTGCTGCAAATTGTTGTTGTTCCGGTTTTACGTCACGGACTCCCTTTTCTACCAAGGGCTACGACGGTTACCTTCTTGCGAAGGACTTGTTTTTGCAGGTGTAATCGTTACCCTGAGTGCATGCCCTTGCTAACCTCAGACCGTGATGGTGCGCGAAATCTCAGCATATTAGAATTTTCAGTCATTTATGCAATAGCTAAACATTTAAAAAAAAAGTAGGATTACGGAGATCTCATGTCATGGGGGGGGGGGTTGATGCAGAGGAATGTTTTTATTACGATAGGATTCATTTCACTTTTAGCATTCACCATTTCCTCTAACATCCATCTCTACCACGTTCATAAATCGTGAGAGCTTTTATATTCAATTTCCTTCGCTTTTAAGACTGACTGCGAATTCGTTTATAGGCAGATGATATACCCCTGTTCTTTGAGGATCTCACTCGGAAAATTCTATTGCATTTGGATATGCATTTGCCCAAATGATAAATCAAAAGAATATCTTCCTAAATGGAATAATACATTATAAATTTATGAGAGGGTTCTTTGGCGTCATAGTTCTTATTTGGAAAGATATTATTCACTATTCACTTATTAGCAAGGGCATGCACTCAGGGTAACGATTACATCTGCCAAAACAAGTCCTTCGCAAGAAGGCAACCGTCCTAGCCCTTGGTTGAAAAGGGAGTCCGCGACGTAAAACCATTATTCACTATTCACTTATTACTGCACTGAAAAAATGGATGTATTTGGTACTTCGTTGTATATTCGACTAAAATTATTGCATAGCTCTGCAGTATTTCATTAAGCAATGGATTTTGAAATACAGATAGTAATGTGATATATGTTGCTGTCAAGTGAAGAGAACACAGCGATGTTTTTGTTCAGTATGATGTATGCTAAGTGAACCCTATTCTAATAGCCCTAAGTTCGGACTTCATTCTGGTACATAGATCAAGTGTAGTAGCAATAACTCGACAAAAGACTACTTGAAACAGATTCTGGCGAATGCCATGTCCAGTTATTTTATTTTCCACTTGTGTCCAATATGCCCAAGTTCATAAAACGACACACACAGACTGTATAAAAACACTAGTTTTGGCAACCTCCAAATGACAAATTCTTGGCATCTCCTTCTGCTTTCATGATAGCCTATATCCTTTTGGATATGAGTCGTTTCCCCTCTTTTTATATCTTGACATATTGCCTCCTTCTTCACTCACGGTTTAAGAAACATTCTGAAATGCTCTTGGAGAAGTGCCATATACCATTACGTCTTGATTGTTTTAATATAGTATAATTAATCTAATCTCGAATAACGTCCATTATTAACTCACGGCGTTCTTTAGATTACCTTGAGTTTTTTTTTTTATTTCATACAGGAACATATGTTTCTGTCTTTTCATTAATTGAAATTATATGTTTTCATTTCGAATACTAGAATGTTTTTTGTGCAAAAAGCACTCTATATCAGTGATAGTCAACCTGGGTGCTTGGTGCACCCCAGGGTGCATGAGTTTTTTCAAAGGGTACCTGGAAATAATGGGGTACATGGAGGGGTACATGACATGGCCAGTGTGTATGAGAATGCACAGTACGAAAAGGTGTTTTAGGAAGAAAACTGTAAGTGTCAAGTCAGAAATTAATTTAAATTGAGATTGAATTATTACAGATTTATGTATTAAATTACTATATTACTCCTAACCCATAAAAAATATATCACCTATTTTTGGGGGTAGCCTAACTCCCTTAAAGACGCATTTAGCACCTATATCACAATTATTTAGGACCGGGTAGCTATTTTCTATGTTTATAATAGACAACTACTACTTAAGACGTGATTTTTTGAGCTAGGGTACATGAATTTCTCAACAGCTCCCGGAAGGGTGCATGAATTTAGAAAAGGTTGAACAACACTGCTCTGCGTTATGGGAGATTAGCATCCTCCTTCAGCTTTAAAAACATCGTCGTTTCAACTTTCCAGTTCTAATAAAGGATGATCTAGTACGCTGTTTGGATACAAAGTTTAGTTTACATGGAAGTTTCTCTCTTCTGATCACAGAAATAAAACTGTCTTTCGGTTGATCTGTAAGTATATATGAAATATATCTCACCTCAACTTTTAATAAGAAACGAGTTTTCAGTGTTATTATTATTATTATTGTTATGATTATTATTATTATTATTATTATTATTATTATTATTATTATTATTATTATTATTATTATTATTATTATTATTTTTATTATTATTATCTGTTTGCTACTTTTGTAAGCTCTTATATTATCTTCAACTGTACGTCGAATATGTCAAAGTGTTACTTGGTGGCATTTTGAACGGGTAAGAGAGAACTTGCTAAGAGTGACCTCCCTCTTTAAATGACCTGCTAAAATATGAATCATTAGGAAATCCAATGAATGCAAAAGATAAAAAGTGTGAATGAAAGTATAAATAAGTGTAGATTAGTATTTAAAATATCTATTGTAAATAGGCTCAAAGGACATTATGATAGCAATAACAAAGGCATAAAATACAATATATTTACAATGAAAGTGTGTAAATTACATTATTTCGTTCATATGTATCGTCCTATATCTTTTATTATGTATTGCTTTGTACCCTCACTGACAAGTGCTTGCTGTAAATAAGCCTGAGTATGAAGACTGTGCAGAACTACAGTATTTCTCTAATGAACTCATAATATGTCATTGGTCCCGTACGTGTTTCAAGTTCCTCAATACATTAGTATTACCAGTGAAAATTCACCTATGTTACATCCTGCAAAATGGAAGGGCATTCGTTCTGAACTGATCTAAGCTTGAATTATCTAGGTTTAAATCCATGATGAGTATTTTTTTTTTAAATATAGAAATTTAATTAGACGTTTATAATGCTCAATGTCCTAACCATTGGCCAGACAAAGAAGGATTTCAATATTTGTAATATCAACTCCACTGCATTAGTTCGGCAAAAAAATGTCTGTTTTGAGTTCCTGTTATATACATCTCTTAGAATATATCTTTTCTTTTTGGTGTTTTTTTTTCTTAAAGTATGACTTTCATTATAGTAATATAAAAGCTTCATTAAGAAAAAAAATAAATGTGTTCACTTATTTCTGTTGTATATTAAGTTTCATAGGAAATGACGCAATATATGGCTCTGATTTCGGTATTGTTGATAATGTAACAATCTTCTTTCATGATGCACCAGAGAATATCTCTGATAAGTCGATAATGGTGAGGACTTTTTCCTCTGAAACTCCTGTTAGATTGTATCATCAAACAGTAAATTTAAAGTTGGGATATATCTTTTCTTTTTCTTTCTCAACATCTTTTCATATTCATCCGATGTTTTGTAATGATTTTCCTTATCGCTTTTTTTCCGTCTCTCTCTCCAATCTCTTTCTTACATCCTTTTGTTTTCTTTATATATCTTTAGTATTTCTTCTCTTTCATACTCTTTTTCTAAACACACACACACACACACACACACACACACACACACACACACACACCACACACACACACACACACACACACACACAATTCCTTAATGATTATGATAGAGTGGATAGGGATCGATATTTTGATATGGCTGACTCTGGAACTAGAGGTCATAGTTTGAAGCTTCGTAAGAAAACTTCTTTGCAGGATGTAAGGAAATACTTTTTTCAGTGTAAAAGTAGTTGATAATTGGAATTGGCTAAGCGAGGAGGTAGTTAATGCTATCTCAATCCATAGTTTTAAGGACAGGTATGATAAGTATCACTAAGTAGAAAATGGAACCGATCAGGAGATGGGAAGATACGAGCTTTGGGCTCTTTCCTGTAAACACAATTAGGTAATCACACACCCAGCATTGACCATTTGTCCAAAGCGCCAGCTACAGGGACCGGTTTCCCTCACCAATTTTTTTCATATAGTACTCCCTCTATTTCGCAACTTCCCAAAAAAGTGCCACTTCCTGGAGTTATCGCCGTTTTTTTCTTCTTCTTATTTTCCATGATTTCCTCCAGACTTCCATATCCTCCAGAGAAATAACTTTCTAGCCGTTCCCTCTCACGTGACGTAGGGCAGTAGCTTCCTGGACGTTTCTCTAGTTTTTGCCTAGTTGTGTTCTGCTCATTTCTGCTGCTCGCACTTCTTTGAATTCCACATGTAAAACGAATGGATGTGAAATTTTCAATTTACATAAATATTTGTATACATGATTCCAAATTCAGAATAACTGATTCCATGATAATAGTGTAGTCTTTGTATAGGAAACATCTGTATATAGAAACTAGACGAATATTGCGCAAATTAATAATATTCCTGAACTTACTTTTTAATTTTCCTTTGTAGTCACCGTGGTTCAAGCGGTAGCATTCGCGACTTTGAGGCGTCAGGTCGAGGGTTCGCGCCCCGTCGCGGTCTGAGGTTAGCAAGGGCATGCACTCAGGGTAGCGATTACATCTGCCAAAACAAGTCCATCGCAAGAAGGCAACCGTCCTAGCCCTTGATAGAAAAAGGGAGTCCGTGACGTAAACCCGGAACAAACAAACTTTCTAATTTTCCTTGTCTTATTCTAGACCTTTTAGTCAGCATATTAAGAGAATGTGTTTTAGCAGTATTTACTCTTTAGAAGCCTCTTAACCACTAATTGAATGCTTTTCATCATCATCTAATGGAACTGGAGGTACATTAAGACCCTCCTGTGGGTATGATCATGACGGAACAATAGGGTCTGACTCGCAGCGAAAGGTTTACCTTTCTTTTCTTTTCATTTCGTAGCGAAGATTTGTTTTGACAAACTCAACCCCCCCCCTCCCAACCCCTCCTTGTTCATTCTCTTGGCATGAAGCGTAAAAGCTTCTTCATCTTTAAAAAAGCATAAAGGCTATTAGTGGCTAATGACCTCATGAGGGAAAACATGACCTTCTTTCTTTTTGAAAGCTGATGTGGATGAGAAAACGCCATAATGTTGAAAGGTATTCTCTCTCTCTCTCTCTCTCTCTTAGTTTGTTTAGTGTGGTATTTTTCTATGCAGTTAATGTGTGGAGAAAATGATCGCAGGTGTGCTCTCCTGTTTATATATATATATATATATATATATATATATATATATATATATATATATATATATATATATATATATATATATATATATATATATATATATATATATATACACACACACACACACACACAAGCCATTTCCCCTCATAAAGGAAGTGCCTGAGTCTAGGCAAAACACTCTGACTCGTTAGGAAGAGAAAATACTGAGGAGGGGATTCCCAGTCCCCTCGCTCCACCCCTTTTAGTCGTTTTACGACACACAGGGGAACACCGAGGAAGTATTCTAGCCCCTCCCTCGGTATTATATTATTATTATTATTATTATTATTATTATTATTATTATTATTATTATTATATTATTATTATTATTCTACACGCAAACACTCGATTATTGATGTATAAAAGCAAGCGTAAAGAAACCCATTTTGTGTCCCAGAAAAACCTCTATTATTAACCTTCACTCATGCACTCTCGAGTCCTGCATGTATTTATATATGCTTGTGTGTGTGTGTGTGTGTGTGTGTGTGTGTGTGTGTGTGTGTGTGTGTGTGTGTGTGTGTGTGTGAATGTTATATTTATTTCAAAAGGAATTTAACTATGGGGCAAATACACTTAAACATATTTGAAGTTATTATTATTTTTTTATCAAACTTTTTCTCCGGCTTGGGAGTTAGGAATCTTGCCTTTCATGTGTCAAAACAAAGTTATTTTATTTTATTAAAAAATATATTTTTTTTTTGCGCATATTACCTTCAACTCTTTTCCGTGACGTTTGGTTGCTGCATATGTCGATTTGCCCTTCTGAACCCTCGACCTGCGACTCTGAGGCGGCAGGTCGAGGGTTCGCTCTCCGTCACGGACTGAGGTTAGTAAGGGCATACACTCAGGGTAACGATTACATATGCCAAAACAAGTCCTTCGTAAGAAGGCAACCGTCCTAGCCCTTGGTAGAAAAGAGAGTTCGAGACGTAAAACCGAATCATCAATGTTGGATACGCGGTGCTTGCACCCCGTTACTCATTTGCATTAGGTTGCCGGAAGGAGAGGATCATGTCTTCCCTCCCCCAACTAGCTTTCTTTGATATTTAACGCCTTATGCATTTCGTCATGGACGGAAATGACTTTCTGGATAAGCTATGCTAATCTCCTTCCCACTCTTTCCTTCTCTCCTGGAATGCCTGTAATAGGGAAGAGTTGCCATTGGAGCTTCTGAAACAAGTCATTTAGAATGAATAAAAACAACGCTCGCAAAGATGCTGTTAAAATATGAATTGATCCGTCAATTCATGGAATGAATTATAATAATAATGATAATAATAATAATAATAATAATAATAATAATAATAATAATAATAATAATAATAATAATAATAATAATAATAATAATGCATTTAAAAGTCCACAATAATATCCTTATATTAGAATTGTGAAAGGAGCTTTCATTTGATTGACCAGCATGCCTCTTCAGCTAGTACTTGTTAATAAAGTAATTTCACATTATGGTGAAATAATAATAATAACAATAATAATAATAATAATAATAATAATAATAATAATAATAATAATAATAATAATAATAATAATAATAATAATAATAATAATAATAATAATTCCCTTAAAGTACTGAAGAAAATCAATAATTACTTTATTACATGACAATAGTTTTTTTTTTATTTTGTCACACACAAACATAAAAAAAACACAAATACATACCCACATGTGATTTTCGAATTTATTCTAATTGGATCTGGCTAATTACAGAATGACCATAATAACTGTTCTGGTGTTGATGATAAGTTCGACTAATCACAGATTTTAAACTCATAGATAGTTCAATTCCTTCGGAGATAAATTGTCTCCTTTTGAGATGTGGAAGAGATTTATCCTGAACGAATGGAGAATTTAAGGCTCCACGGGAGTACATGCAGTAGGTATTTGGAGTCATGAGTCTGGAAAACTTCAATGTTCCTTGAATATACTTCCCCATAGAATGGGCATTTTCCTTAAAAGAAACCCGATCTCGTGGTAATTTGATTTTAACCTATGACCTCACATATCTTGAAGTGTGTTTAGATCCTCTTGGAATTAATAGGGGCTTCCACACGAGGGACATGGGTAGTCTCCGTGGCTAAATGGTAGCGTCCGCGACTCTGTGTCGGCAGGTCGAGGGTTCGCGCCCCGTCATGGACTGAGGTTAGTAAGGGCATACACTCAGCGTAACGAGTACACATGCCAAAACAAGTCCTTCGCAAGAAGGCATCCGTCCTAGCCCTTAGTAGAAAAGGGAGTTCGTGACGTAAAACCGAATCAATACACACGAGGGACATGAATACTCTTCCCCTCTTATCCCCAAATGACTGGCGAAGAGAAGCAGTGCGAGCCAGCTTGGAGCGTTTTAATCATAGCATGTGAAATATCCCATTTCTAATTCCTCTACATTAGAATCTCTCTCTCTCTCTCTCTCTCTCTCTCTCTCTCTCTCTCTCTCTCTCTCTCTCTCTCTCCTTGTTTGACTTTCACCCCCGTGTCTCACCAAAGCAGCAGCACCCTTGCCATGTAATGCAGTAGCAGCATATTCTTAATCTCAACGAATATCGAATAATAATCGTCATTAAGAAGTGAAGCACCAGGGGGTCTGGTGTTTAGAAGTACTTTCAGCTGTTAATGACGCTAATTATGCAAGTATAATAAGGGGGGGGGGGGTTTGAGGGTTATTTGAAGGGGGAACTGAAGTACATAGGGTGTCAGTCAGTTTACGTCTGATATATCACTCATCATATTGAACTCAAAAGAGGAAATGTCTAATATTTTATACTGAGCTAGGGTTTAATACGTATTACGAATAAAGGGTTGAGTTTAAGTATTTCTTTCTCTCTCTCTAGCTATCTATCTGTCTGTATATCTATATGTAGATAGATTGATAGACAGAGACAGATAAATAGATAGAGAGATAGAGCATTTCTGTCCATAATGAATATGCTCATGAACATGCTCATTCTCATTAACATATATAATGGACAACTGAAAGTGACAGCTGAGTTGATGGGAACTACACCATCAGCAGCAACATTCCACTCTCCTTCTTCTTAAGTGGTTCTTACAAAGAAAACCTATTTACAAGTTACCCTGGCGATTTAAATCAGGTGCTAAGCCACCACATACATATTTCATCAGTTTATCTGTACCTGTGGTATTGGGTAGAATTAGGAGCAATACTTTGCTGTATGACCGCCTCATGTTACGACTTCCGAGATATCCCTTCCCACCAGAGAGAGAGAGAGGAGAGAGAGAGAGAGAGAGAGAGAGAGAGAGAGAGAGAGAGAGTCCTAAAGAAAATTGTTAGTTTTTCCACTTTATATCTGTGGTGAAGCGGTGAATTGAGAGAAGCTTCATTTCTTTGCTATTCTCTCCGAGGACACATTCTCTAAGGGTTATTGATTTCTCTCTCTCTCTCTCCGAGGACACATTCTCTAAGAGTCTTTGATCTCTCTCTCTCTCTCTCTTTGCTATTCTCTCCTAGGACACATTCTCTAAGAGTCTTTGATCTCTCTCTCTCTCTCTCTCTCTTTGCTATTCTCTCCTAGGACACATTCTCTAGGAGTCTTTGATCTCTCTCTCTCTCTCTCTCTCTCTCTCTCTCTCTCTCTCTCTCTCTCTCTCTCTCTCTCTCTCTCTCTCTCTCTCTCTATGTAATAGCCATTTTTGATGGAATAAAATTTTTGACTTTGACTTTGACTTTGACTCTCTCTCTCTCTCTCTCTCTCTCTCTCTCTCTCTCTCTCTCTCTCTCTCCTCTCTCTCTCTCTCTCTCTCTCTCTCACACACACAGCTCCAGAGTTTTTTTTTTCAGTTATCATATCACACTTCCTTCTTTTCAACTTTGGGATTTGGAGTTGTCATAACAAATGAAATAACAGGTTGAGTGTATTAGAATAAATGAGAGATATTGCTATAAAACTTTTAAGATATTTTGCTTAAAACAAATAGGCAAGGAAATGATTAGACAGATCTGTATAATGACCATGACAACATGTCACTCATATAAGCTTGAGATAGTTATGATTTCATACACTATTTTCCTAGGGATACATATGTAACAGAAAAACGTCTTTCAATATTTCGTATAGTGGTAAGCAATTTCATTTAGGCCTACTCCTTGCAAAACTGTAACATGCTAAACGATATATTTTTTTTTTGGTTCCGGTAGAATTCTTCTTCTAAATGAGATTCATTAAAAACCTCTGAGATATCATCCCTGGATCGGAATTCGTCTCTAACTAACAGTCTTTGAAGGAACTTTGTTTTAGCATGTTTGAATCGGTCAGTTTTTTTCCTGGTGCAAATTAAATTTTTTTCAGAGGAATAGCCTAGTTTCTTAACCGTGGAAATTGAAATGCAGAAACAATAAGGGCAAAAGACAAGAGAGAAATGGATCAGTGGAAGAATCTTGACGGCACTTATGAAAGGTCATTTGAATGATAAACTCGTCTGTAGTTGGAACAAACGAGTGTCGTTTATCGTTGTAATTTTTTTTTTTTTTTTGAGGTTCTAAAGATAAACTCTCTGGCAGTGGAGA
>JAXCGZ010011475.1:15000-42500 GCA_037179515.1 Halocaridina rubra
TGCGCTCCTTCAATGGCTAAAATAATAATAATAATAATAATAATAATAATAATAATAATAATAATAATAATAATAATAATAATAATAATAATTCTATACTAAAATTTTAACATAATCAAAAGAAATAAAATTGCACAAAACATTTCTTTAATGCTGTAATGGGTAACTTATATATATATAAAAAAAATATCAGACCTTTTCTAAATAGTTCCTCTTCTTAGAAAGCTAGAGAGCAAACAGGAAAGACGGAAGAAAATGCAAGATCAAAGACACACGCAGAATTTTACACGTAATCAACTCTGACATTTTTCCAAGTCCTGGAGGCAGAGAAATAAAAATCATATAATATTTGCGGATGACTGAGATCAAAGCCTTTGTTACTACAGTTTCATTTGCCTTGGCTGAATTTTATGTATTCCTGGAGGAACTGATGAATGGAGAGTGAGTGCTTATAATCAAATAAAGAACATTTATAATTAGTGAAATGCCAATTCCAGAACTTGCTGATATTTAACTTTTTTTTTTAGTATAAATGATGTTTTTTTTTTAAAGTATAGTTTCCAATTACATTAAGTGTGTGTGTGTGTGTGTATATATGTATGTGTGAGAGAGAGAGAGGGAGAAAGAGAGATAGATAGAGAGAGAGAGAGAGAGAGAGAGAGAGAGAGAGAGAGAGAGAGAGAGAGAGAGAGAGAGAGAGAGAGAGAGAGAGAGAGAGGACATGTTAGCTGGAAGATTTACTGAAAATAAACAATCTTCAGTCAAATTAAAAATCCAGATGTTATTCCTTAATCATTCCGAAATTATATCACCAAACCATCCAGATCACTTACAAGTACCATAAAGATCAACTTACAATACCTCTCTCTCTCTCTCTCTCTCTCTCTCTCTCTCTCTCTCTCTCTCTCTCTCTCTCTCTCTCTCTCTCTCTCTCTAATTGCTCCATTTTTGAGAATGAAGCACTTTGCATATTCTTTTCTTAATTGATTACCTACAAAAACATTCAATTTCCTGGAAATTCCATGGAATATCTACAGTAACATTTATTAATTAAAAGTCTTCAATAACTAATAAAGAGTCAATAACTGAAATTCAGAGGAAATCGAAATAGAAAATAGATTGTTTTTAGCAAATGTTTGTCCATGATGCATGTCACATTAATAACGAATTATTCCTCAATGTAAAGCATTAAAAGCAGCTGAGATTTCTCAGTTATGTTGTGCGTTATGTAAATGCTTCAAGTGTTAAAAAAACAAATATTATTTAGATACCTGACCTGCTTCTGTGGCATGGGACACAAGTGCTGAGGATTTATTCTTATGTTTCAGTGTTATTACATATCCCATGAAAAGACTCATTAGGTACTGGTGAATCTTAAGCATTTGGGGTATCCTTTGTCGTCGCCCTTGATATTTCTTAGGCTTTTGACAGAGTCTGGCACTAGGCTCTGTTGGCCAAACTCCCTACCTATGGCTTTACCCATTCTCTCTGTTCTCTGATTTCCAGCTTTCTTTCTGACCGTTTTATATCTGTGGTTGTTGACGGTGTAACATCTAGCCCATTCCCTGTTACCAGTGGTGTTCTACAGGGCTCTGTTCCTTCTCTTCATCAACGATCTTCTTCAGTCCCCATCCTCCTCTCTTTTTCGCGCCTTTGCCGACCATTCTACCATTTATATTTTCTTTGCCTTCTCTTCAAAACCTTCTTCTACTACTCGTAATCAGTCATGTATCACTCTGTCTTCTAATCTCAACTCCGATTTGCAAAGGGTATCTGAGTGGGGCACCCAAGATTTATATAAATTAAATGCCTCTAAGACAGTTTCTGGCTATCTCTTTATCTTCGTCTCCTGATAGCTGTATTGTCCTCGAAACTAACGAAATTTACCCTCTTAATTCTATTAATATAGAAATCTAGATAGCCCTTAACTTGTCTTGGAGGAATCACATAATCCAAATTTCTAAATCTGCATCCAAAAAATTGGGGGTTCTGTTTCGTTTTCGTCGTTACTTTTCCTCTTTACAGTTACTCAAAATCTATAAAGGTCTTATCCGTCCCTGCTTAGAATACTGCTCACACATCTGGGGTGCTTGTTCTTATACTTATCTCCTTGATAGGGTTGAATCTAAGGCAATCAGACTCGTTAATGATCCTTCTCTTACTTCTAATCTGGATTCTCTTTCTCTTCGCCGTAAAGTATCATCCCTTTCTCTTTTCTTTCTCTACTACTTCCATCGCTGCTCTGATGAGTTGACCAGTTGCATCCCTCCCCCACTGCCGAGGCCACGTAACACTCCCAAGCGGCCTCGTGTCACAGGTGCTGTGTTGAGATTTGTAGCTCGCGGATTGGTCGGTGCAGCGACTGCTTCTTTCCATCTACCTCCAGAATCTGGAACTCTCTTCCCCCTTTTGTCTTTCCTAATTCTTTTAACCTATCTTTCTTCAAAAAACTCATCTATCGTCATCTCAGGGCTTAATCCTGCCATATCTCTAGGTCCTCAGTACTTCGACTATTCTTTCAGCCTGCCCTTTTCCTATTGTGTATCATTACCTCATCTCTGCCTTGTCCTTAGCCATTTACTTTTTCTTCGCCTTAGTGTCTTCATCCTACTCGGGCTTTTATTGATGAGGGCAATTTTCTTGCCTGTCCCGGTGTCACACTTATAAAAAAAAACTTTTATTGGCAAAGACATAGCAAGTGTAGACAGACACTCTAAAGCATAAGAATGAATGGTATGTTGTCTCTTTGGCCATTGATGCCTGACGTAAGATTCATTGCTTTAGTTTATTTAAGAGAGTAATTTACCTTATACACTGAAGCCCAGTTTCCAATGTGACTCAAATCTGGGGCTTAGAAGATATAGAATACCAAAGAATGTGGCAAAACGAAAAGAAAAAATTTTAATGTGTAAAATGCAAAGGTCACTTAAGAAAAGAAGAAGAATGTTTTTCACTGACAACGTTTTATCTTTATTGCTCTCTCTTGGAAGCTCGTGTTTCTCCTCGAGACAAAGTTTCAAACTCCATCACGATCACTTTAAGCTTTCGCAAATTTTTTTTTTTTTTTTTTTTGGCAAGGAATAAATTGCTTTCGAAATTTTAATCTTTTATTGTTGGGATCTGTTTGCTCTCATGAATATCCGCATATTGTTTAAAATTTTATAAAAAGCAATAACTAGTATTATCAAATGTTTCACAGTATACACATAATTCTTACATTTTTCTTCTTCTTCAACGTTTACTTCCAATTGCATCAAGATTATATCAACAAACTAGACTAGTATTTCTGCCAAATAGACTTTTCACGTGGCACGTTTAGATACCAGTAAATTGGCCACGTTAGATGCCGTCATGATCCTGAATAGAAATGAATTAGACAATTTGAGCATCTTCTGACGGTAATAGAAACATAAACAGCCCTAAATATAGACAGGCATTGCAGTGCCACGAATGAAGCATGCCAAGGATGAGAGCAGCTAAACGGAATTGAATGGTTCTGGTTTTACGTCACGGACTCCCTTTTCTAACAAGGGCTAGGACGGGTGCCTTCTTGCGAAGGACTTGTTTTTGGCAGATGTAATCATTACCCTGAGTGCATGCCCTTGCTAACCTCAGACCGTAACGGGGCGCGAACCCTCGACCTTACGCCTCAAGGTCGCGGACGCTACCGCTTGAGTCACGGTGACTACTTAAACGGAAATGAATATGTGATATATTTATACAGCAATACGTTATTTGACTATACGGCATCATGATGCGTAAACTTATTTAAACATGTATTATGAATCAAAATATACATACATGTTACTTGACATATTCCTCTTTCATGGAGAGGGATCATTTATAGAAAAATTAAAATTAATCATTACAGTTAGAGCAGCATCGAAATATCTCTGGTGGATTTCAATTAGGTGTACTTGATCACGCATATATTACGTAAATAATGAGAAGGGGACTGAAATTATGAGCAATTAATTAAATATTAAGAGGGTGAATGCCAATGGATAAGTTCATAATTCTCGAGGGATGTAAAATTATTAATATCTTTAATAGAAAATTTTTTTAAATCTGTTTGAAAAGTTTCCTTTCCTTGTTTATGAGTGGCACTGTTTGTGGGCACACACATGTACTCTCTAATGCCTTACAATAAAAAGTAAAAAAAAAATTAATTCGTAAGTAACACCTTTTATGTGTGTGTATAAGTCAATATCATCAATGGTAAACAAAAATACGTTCATTGATAACACCCTTTAATCAGTTGTTATATATAATTTTTATTAATTCTGGCCAATAAAGTACAATTCGTAAGAAATATAATTTACATATATATATATATATATATATATATATATATATATATATATATATATATATATATATATATATATATATATAACCAAATTAGCACATTACCTATGTGAAAACTTGAATAATTTTTTTAACCAGTCGGGGTAAAAATGATTCATGTTTTCACATATGTAATGTGCTTATTTGGTTATTGTATGACCCGAATGAGATTGGGAATTGACTTAAATGCGAAAATGAAGCCACGAGCGAGGTTGGGGAATCTGTAATATGAACATAGTGGCATTCACATAGAATGCGTTCATTCCTAAGTATAGCAGATATAAGCTATAAGGTTGGATTCCTTTTAACCATCTGTGGTGTGTAGTTGGTAGCGCCTTGACTTAGTAATTATAAGTCCTAGGTTCGAGTCCCGGTCGGGGTAAAAAATGATTCATATATATATATATATATATATATATATATATATATATATATATATATATATATATATATATATATATATATATATATATATATATATATATATATATATATATATATATATATATATATATATATATATATATATATATATATATATATATATATATATATATATATATATGCACACACACCGAGGCATTAATATCTCCTACTATTAGAAACATCATTCAAGGCATAAGAAATATCATTGCCATTCATAAAAAGAAATGAATTACACAATTATATTTCAGGAAGTAAAGCATCATAGACACCCTTCGTAATGTCCCCGTTAGCTGCTTTGCTGCAAGATGAAAAAAATAAAAGAGGGGAAAAGGGATTATTTCTCATTATAATTTTCTCCCCTCATGTAAAAGCTATAGTAAGTTGAAATCCAATCTCTCTCACCAGAAATAATAATAATAATGATAATAATAATAAAAATAATAATAATAATAATAATAATAATAATAATAATAATAATAATAATAATAATAATAATAATAATAATAATAATAATAATAATAGTAAAGTAGTCACCGTGGCTCAAGCGGTAGCGTCCGCGACTTTGAAGCATCAGGTTGAGGGTTCGCGCCCCGTCACTGTCTGAGGTTAGCAAGGGCATGCACTCAGGGTAAGGATTACATCTGCCAAAACAAGTCCTTCGCAAGAAGGCAACCGTCCTAGCCCTTGGTAAAAAAAGGAGTCCGTGACGTAAAACCGGAACAAACAATAATAATAATAATAATAATAATAATAATAATAATAATAATAATAATAATAATAATAATTATAATAATAATAATAATAATAATTAATAATAATAATAATCTATTCTATTTACAGGAGCCATATATTCCCCCTAATAAGGGAGTGTTGCTGAGTCAGAACAAAATACTTTGACTCTTTTGCGGGAAGAAAATTCAGAGGAGGGGATTCCCAGATCCCTTGCCTTTATATTGTGCGTTGTTGTTTTTAGGAATACGAAATTATTAGTAGTTCAAACAGTAAGTCTTATGGCAGTGTTATAATGATGCTGATCATCATTATTATGATGACTTTTACGATGACTGAATAAAACGACTAATTATTGTTATGCAGAGTAACACTGACTGTAAAAAAAAAAAGATAGCCTTCAAGTAATGACTTTGAATATTATATAAAATATTCTCTGTTGTTTGTTGTTGTTGTTGTTCCGGTTTTATGTCACGGACTCCCTTTTCTACCAAGGGCTAGGATGGTTGCCTTCTTGCGAAGGACTTGTTTTGGCAGATGTAATCGTTACCCTGAGTGCATGCCCATGCTAACATCAGAGCATTAGATAATTGATAATATAATCCGAGAAAGGTCCATTTAACTTTAAGGCGACCCACATGTGTTTACGATTCAGCGTGATGATGGTGACATCTCTCTCTTATTCTCCTCAGCATTCCCACCAAAAGATAAACCCTTAATCTAGGTCTGTGTCTCTCTGTACCCTCTTCAACCCGGATATCTAAAGCAGAGTATGCCATCAAGTTGTTCCGGTTTTGCGTCACGGACTCCCTTTTCTACCAAGGGCTTGGACGGTTGCCTTCTTGCGAAGGACTTGTTTTGGCATATGTAATCGTTACCCTGAGTGCATGCCCATGCTAACATTAGAGCATTAGATAATTGATAATATAATCCGAGAAAGGTCCATTTAACTTTAAGGCGACCCACATGTGTTTACGATTCAGCGTGATGATGATGACATCTCTCTCTTATTCTCCTCAGCATTCCCATCAAAAGATAAACCCTTAATCTAGGTCTGTGTCTCTCTGTACCCTCTTCAACCCGGATATCTAAAGCAGAGTATGCCATCAAGTTGTATCGGTTTTGCGTCACGGACTCCCTTTTCTACCAAGGGCTTGGACGGTTGCCTTCTTGCGAAGGACTTGTTTTGGCAGATGTAATCGTTACCCTGAGTGCATGCCCATGCTAACATCAGAGCATTAGATAATTGATAATATAATCCGAGAAAGGTCCATTTAACTTTAAGGCGACCCACATGTGTTTACGATTCAGCGTGATGATGATGACATCTCTCTTTTATTCTCCTCAGCATTCCCACCAAAAGATAAACCCTTAATCTAGGTCTGTGTCTCTCTGTACCCTCTTCAACCCGGATATCTAAAGCAGAGTATGCCATCAAGTTGTTCCGGTTTTGCGTCACGGACTCCCTTTTCTACCAAGGGCTTGGACGGTTGCCTTCTTGCGAAGGACTTGTTTTGGCAGATGTAATCGTTACCCTGAGTGCATGCCCATGCTAACATCAGAGCATTAGATAATTGATAATATAATCCGAGAAAGGTCCATTTAACTTTAAGGCGACCCACATGTGTTTACGATTCAGCGTGATGATGATGACATCTCTCTCTTATTCTCCTCAGCATTCCCACCAAAAGATAAACCCTTAATCTAGGTCTGTGTCTCTCTGTACCCTCTTCAACCCGGATATCTAAAGCAGAGTATGCCATCAAGTTGTTCCTGTTTTGCGTCACGGACTCCCTTTTCTACCAAGGGCTTGGACGGTTGCCTTCTTGCGAAGGACTTGTTTTGGCAGATGTAATTGTTACCCTGAGTGCATGCCCATGCTAACATCAGAGCATTAGATAATTGATAATATAATCCGAGAAAGGTCCATTTAACTTTAAGGCGACCCACATGTGTTTACGATTCAGCGTGATGATGATGACATCTCTCTCTTATTCTCCTCAGCATTCCCACCAAAAGATAAACCCTTAGTCTAGGTCTGTGTCTCTCTGTACCCTCTTCAACCCGGATATCTAAAGCAGAGTATGCCATCAAGTTGTTCCGGTTTTGCGTCACGGACTCCCTTTTCTACCAAGGGCTTGGACGGTTGCCTTCTTGCGAAGGACTTGTTTTGGCAAATGTAATCGTTACCCTGAGTGCATACCCTTGTTAACCTTGATAGTTTGCCATCAAGACTTGTGTAAATTTTGCAGTCATTTGTACTGTCCCTTCCTTACAACATTTCTACAGAGATTCCTTTTCTTAATATATATATATATATATATATATATATATATATATATATATATATATATATATATATATATATATATATATATATATATATATATATATGTATAATATATATATATAATTTGAAGTCAAAGTCTTTTTATCTCTAAACTGGAGATATTATTACAGAACCGACATTCTGAATAGCCTGTTATCTTCTGAATAAGAGCTGAAAAGTCTTAAGGTCAATGCTGGTGCTGGCTAGTGTGTGTGATTACCTAATTGTGATTACCTAATTGTGTTTACGGGAAAGAGCCCAAAGCTCGTATCTTCCCGTCTCCTCATCGGTTCCATTTTTAGACTTAGTGATACTTATAGTACCTGTCCTTAAAACTATGGATTGAGATAGCATTAACTACCTCCTCGCTTAGCGAATTCCAATTATCAACTACTCTTACACTGAAAAAGTATTTCCTTACATCCTGCAAACAAGTTTTCTTACGAAGCTTCAAATTATGACCTCTAGTTCTAGAGCCAGCCATATCGAAATATCGATCCCTATCCACTCTATCATAACCATGAAGGAATTTAAAGACTGTCACCATATCCCCCCTTACTCTTCTAGCTTCGAGTGATGGCAAGTCTAATTCCCTCAGCCTCTCATCATAACCGAGACTGCGTATTTCTGGCACCAGTTTCGTGGCATGTCTTTGAACTTTTTCAAGCTTAGCTATGTGCTTTTTCAAGTGCGGATTCCAAAAGGGGGCTGCATATTCGAGTTTTGGCCTCACATAGGTTACATAAATATTTCTGAACATTTCCTTGTCCATGTGCCTGAAGGCTACCCTTACATTTGATAAGAATGCATATGCTGCCCTTACTACGCCATTTATATGTATTTCTGGAGACAAATCTGCCAGTATGTTTACTCCTAGATCTCTCTCATTTTCTGTCTCTTGAAGTTGTACTCCAGCCACCGAGTAGTCAAGCTTGGGCCTTCTTGCACTTGTACCCATTCTCATTACCTTACATTTTGAGGTATTGAATTTCATTAGCCACTTTTCTGACCACTCATGCAGATTATTTAGATCCTCCTGAAGTTCTCTACCATTGTTCTCGTTTTTTACTTTCTTCACAATCTTTGCATCATCTGCAAACATATTCATGAATGAATTTACAGACTCTGGTAGGTCATTTACATATACAAGGAACAAAAGTGGCCCTAAAACTGAACCCTGTGGAACTCCACTACTAACTCTTCTCCATTCAGACACTGAGTGTCTTACTCTAACCCTCTGTTCCCTTCCTTCTAAGTAAGTTTTTATCCATTCCAAGACATTTCCACCTATTCTAGCCATTGATTGCAGCTTCCTAATAAGTCTCCCATGTGGAACAGTGTCAAACGCTTTCTGGAAGTCTAGGAATATGCAATCTGCCCAGCCCTCTCTTTCCTGTAAGATTTGGCTTACCTCATCATAAAATTCTAATAAGTTTGTTACTGTTGATCTACCTTCTCTGAAGCCATGTTGCCTCACTGACAAAAAGTTGAAGGATTCCAAGTGAAGAGAGATATGTTTCCTTAGTAGTTTCTCCATAAGTTTGCAAACTATGCTGGTCAAGGAAACTGGTCTATAGTTCAGAGCCGTATCCCTCCTTCCCTTTTTGAAGATAGGTATCACATTTGCTTGTTTCCAGCATCTTGGAATCTCCCCCGACTCCAGTGACTCCTTAAATATGATACTTAGTGCCACTGATATTGTGTTTGTGCATTTTTTAAGCACATGAGGGGATATGTCATCAGGACCTGTAGCTTTATGAACATCTAAATCCATCAGCGCTTTGCATACCTCTGTGGCTGTAAGGTTGATGTTCTCTAATACCGGCCCTTGAGCTTCTATCACTGCAATCTGAGGGGGTGGGGTATTTTCTACTGTAAATACTGACTGAAACTCCTTGTTCAATTCTTTGCAGATCTCTTCGTCCGTCTCAGTGATGCTTCCATCCGCTCTCTTTAGCCTTAAAACCTGTTCTTTTACCTTCAGTTTTCCTCTGATAAAGCTGTGGAAAAGCTTGGGATTTTCTTTAGCCTTCCTGGTGATGTCTCTCTCATAATCTCTCTCTGCCTCTCTCCTTTTACTTAGGTAGTCATTTCTTGCTCTTTTGTAGGTTTGCCAGGCATTTATGTTTTTTCTCCTCCTATACCTTTTCCAGCATTTGTCTCTCCACTCCTTAGCTCTTTTACACCCATTATCGAACCATTTCTCTCTGGCATGAATTACACCTACTTTGGTGACAGGTATGCAGCAATCTACTATCTTCCCATATTTCTCACAAAAGATGTCATACATTTCTTGTACAGATTTGTTGTAAAATAAGGTTCTCCAGTCAATAACTGCAAAAAGCTCATTCATTTTGATGTAATCTCCTTTCGGATAGTTCCTCCTCATGTCCTCAGTGCCTCTACTCTCAGGAAGAATGTCTTCAATGATATACTCCATCAACAACACACAGTGGTCACTCTTTCCAATTGGTGGTTCATACTCAATATTTTCAATATCCAACACATTATCTGTGAACACTAGATCAAGTAGTGATGGCTCATCCCCACCCCTGGCTCTTGTTGGTTCCATTACATGTTGGTGTAGGAAATTCCCTTGTACGCAATCTAGGAATCTTGCCCCAAATGAGTCCTCACCACTGTGTGGGTCAAGATTTATCCAATCTATCTCTTTATGATTAAAGTCTCCCATAATCAAAATCCTACATTTTTTCTCCCGCGCCATGTTAACAACTGAGTTTATGACTTCAATAGTACCTATATGACTTTCCTCATAAATTTCAAGCCTATTTTGGTTCCTTGGTGGGTTGTATACAACAGTTATTATAATGCTCTCTGACCCAGTATTTATGCGAGCAACAAGAAATTCCCTGAACTCACTTTCTATAGCCAAGTTTATTTCTTCAACTTGAATCCTCTCACTTATGAGCAGTGCTATCCCTCCACCAGTCCTCTCAGATCTTTTGACCCTTAGTATTCTGAAGCCCTTAGGAAAAACTGTGACACTGTTTATGTCCTCACTCAACTTAGTCTCTGTAATTGCTACTATATCTGCCTTACTGTTGTGAATCCTATCTTTTAATTCTACTGCCTTACCAGCTAATCCATCAGCATTTGTGTATAACAATCTTAATGAGGCCCCATCCCCTGATCTTCTGTCATTATCTTCTTTATCTCCCCTTTGTCTGGAAGTATTCTGTAACGAAAATTTTTCTTCTCTTCTTCATTTCTTTCATCATTTAACCTTCTTGCCTCTTGCAACAAGTTTTTGATCTTTCCCATCTCTTCCTGTGTTCTGTATCGTCTAATGAACACTTTTTGCATTCTTGAAGGTCTTTTAGACTTTTTTTCTCAACAATATTTCCCTACATGTTTCCCCTCTCTCAAAGGTTACTTTTGTTGGTCTCGGCTTTCCTTCCCTCGAATATTTACCTAGTTGGTGTATGTTTACAATATCCTCAGGACCACATACTACTCCAAGCTTTCTTATCAGGTCTACAACGCTAGCTTTATTTTCTTCAAGTCTCCCCTGCCATGTTGGCTCCTGGGATTCACTTATGCCTGAGATTACCACTGTCTTCTCCTTATCAAGTGCCTGTCTGATGAGTGGGTTTGCCCTTTCCATCACAACGTCTTTCATTTTTTCGATTACTGTCTCTTTATAGTCAACTGTTTGTATGTTTTCCAGTGCCACCACCTTTACAGCCTCTTTTACTGCCACATTCCCCTTTAGTGCATCAGCAAAGGACGTTTTCATGGCATCATTTTCCATATTCAGCTCCTGGAACTCTTTTCTGAACTGTTCAATGTTTTCCTTAATCTGAACATTCCAAGCAGCAATCTCGTCTCTCTCAGAAGAGAGCAGTGAACTAACATCTAATTCCTTTAGGTTGTCATTCAGCTGTTTGTTTTTATCTTCTTGTTTAGAAATTCTAGATTCTAGTTGACTCTTTTCCCCTTCCAGCTTCTTTATTCTTTTTTCTAGTTCCTTTCTCTCCTGCCCTTGTGCTTTATTTGCTTCCTCCAAAGATCTTATTTGTTCTCTGAGTGTTTCATTCTCTTTCATTTCTCCATCCATATTCCGAATTTTATCATCAAGGCTTATAACCATTTCCTCTAACTTCTTGATTCTCTGTTTAAGTCCCCTGATGACTACCCCTTCTCCCGACCCATGGGTGGGAGAGGTTTGGGACAGAGATGGCTTCATTTTTATGTTCTCCCTCTCACAGAATATAGAAAGAAGACGAGAAAGAGAAAAAAAAAGAAAAGAGAAAAACTTCTAATTTAGCTTCACACAGAATTTTTATATCTCCATATAAGTGCTATTTAGTGACTCAGTTTGTCTCCTTTCTGGTAACACACATCTTAACTTAAAAACTTGACCATGGTAATTTAAGTATAAAAAGAAAAAGAAAAACAAAAGTCAAACCTGAAGGAAAATTCGAATTTGTGTTTGAGGTGGCACCCACCTGTTTCTGTTATATATTCTTCCTAACTGATAAACTGACTTGCTAACCAAGATATGTTATCACGGGATTAGACTTTACATTTAACTCAATATATATACAAAATAACAAAATAGTAAAAGAGAAAGCTAAAAGAAAAGCAAAAAAAATGAAGAAAATAAGACTGCTGTACTACTTGGCAACTTAACTCAGTACTGTTGACAGGTGGGTATTTGGTAATTTTTTTTTCTTTTATTATTCAATTTTTTCGTGTATCAAACTAACTAACTAGTTAATATAAATGGGAAGGATACTGATTTTAACAATATATAGAACCACAGGATCAGGTAAACGGCTTAAGAGCTTTCCCCAGTTTACACAAAAAATTAGGTAATATGATGTGATGGCTCCACCTCTGGCAACTCTTCTAGATTTCCCTCAAGGCAGAAATGGACGGCAGCTTCTCTCTCTTCCTCACGAAAAAGTTCTCAATTTTTTTCCTTTAATATGAACAGTCTCGTCTTACAACAAATATAAGTTTTTGTACTCACAATACTCTGCAGGATTTCAGATTTATGGAAATTATGGTAAAGTTTTCCACTAAGCACTTAGTCACTCGAAACAGTTAAAAATTTAAGAGGAGCAATTCCGTGTGTCACTGAACGCGCGGTGATTACCTAATTGTGATTACCTAATTGTGTTTACGGGAAAGAGCCCAAAGCTCGTATCTTCCCGTCTCCTGATCGGTTCCATTTTTAGACTTAGTGATACTTATCATACCTGTCCTTAAAACTATGGATTGAGGTAGCATTAACTACCTCCTCGCTTAGCGAATTCCAATTATCAACTACTCTTACACTGAAAAAGTATTTCCTTACATCCTGCAAACAAGTTTTCTTCCGAAGCTTCAAACTATGACCTCTAGTTCTAGAGCCAGCCATATCGAAATATCGATCCCTATCCACTCTATCATAACCATGAAGGAATTTAAAGACTGTCACCATATCCCCCCTTACTCTTCTAGCTTCGAGTGATGGCAAGTCTAATTCCCTCAGCCTCTCATCATAACCGAGATTGCGTATTTCTGGCACCAGTTTCGTGGCATGTCTTTGAACTTTTTCAAGCTTAGCTATGTGCTTTTTCAAGTGCGGATTCCAAAAGGGGGCTGCATATTCGAGTTTTGGCCTCACATAGGTTACATAAATATTTCTGAACATTTCCTTGTCCATGTGCCTGAAGGCTACCCTTACATTTGATAAGAATGCATATGCTGCCCTTACTACGCCATTTATATGTATTTCTGGAGACAAATCTGCCAATATGTTTACTCCTAGATCTCTCTCATTTTCTGTCTCCTGAAGTTGTACTCCAGCCACCGAGTAGTCAAGCTTGGGCCTTCTTGTACTTGTACCCATTCTCATTACCTTACATTTTGAGGTATTGAATTTCATTAGCCACTTTTCTGACCACTCATGCAGATTATTTAGATCCTCCTGAAGTTCTCTACCATTGTTCTCGTTTTTTACTTTCTTCACAATCTTTGCATCATCTGCAAACATATTCATGAATGAATTTACAGACTCTGGTAGGTCATTTACATATACAAGGAACAAAAGTGGCCCTAAAACTGAACCCTGTGTCTTTCCAGAGTGCTTATTCTAAAGAATATGCTTTCTATGATAAGCGTATTTCGGAGAGGAATATACAGGGGTCGCGGTACATCAGCGGTAGAGGTCACATGTCGGGCAGTGGCAAGTCTATCAAACGTGGTTTCGATTCCCCGGGAGGGCATTAGGAATGCCATCAAGACTCAGTCCCCAGGTTCAACCCCTCTGAGTCCATCCTCATTTGAAAGAATAGTATTTGTGACACATTAAAGGTCAAACACATCAGAAAGGGAATATGCACTCAGAAGAAGAAGAAGAAGAAGAAGAAGAAGAAGAAGAAGAAGAAGAAGAAGAAGAAGAAGAAGGAGGAGGAGAATAATAATAATAATAATAATAATAATAATAATAATAATAATAATAATAATAATAATAATAATAATAATAATTATAATAATAATAATAATAATAATAATAATAATAATAATAATGATAATAATAATAATAATAATAATAATAATAATAATAATAATAATAATAATAATAAGAAGAAGAAGAAGAAGAAGAAGAAGAAGAGGAAGAAGAAGAAGAAGAGGAAGAAGAGGAAGAAGAAGAAGAAGAAGAAGAAGAAGAAGATTCATTTATTTATAAAGCAGAAAATGAACAACATGGCTTTAAACAGGGTCCCCTTTTATTATAGGGAATGGTAAGATGCCAGAGCGTGTGTGTGTGTTTGTTCCGGTGTGGAAAGGGGGAGGGGGGGGGAAAGTTGCCGCTACTCTCTCAGAGTGAGCCCTGGGGGTATGTATTAGGTCTTTGATGTAGTTTCATCTATTCAGTTAATCAAGATAATGGACATGTAAACACTATTCCTTCCATATGGCAGGAAGGGAGACAGTGTCTAGCTTTCACGGGCACAATGCATTTGTCCATTTCCATTGGAAATAGAGAATAGGGCGAAAATCATTCCCATAGAAATATGAAAAGGGAAAGAATTATATTTCAGGGAAAGTAGAAGACCATCAACATCTTTTACCCCAGTAGGAGAGAAAAAAAAAAGGATTACCATATTGTTGTCACTGTAAATAGAAAGCAAGGGGGGGGGGGAAGTCTCATTCTTTGGAATTTGACGGCAGCCAAGAGTTTTCTTTCAATGGAAAAAAAAAATCGGGATGAAACGAGGACTTTCTTCAATGGAAATGGGGAACAGGTGAATATTTTGTTGGAATTTTCAATGAACAAAAATGTTCGAGGCATTATTGTTTTCATTCCCCTGAGGAGGTAAGACTATTTCCTGCATGTTCTCCTGCTTGTCGTAAAACTTGACTAAATGGAGAGGAGTGAGGGGAATGAAAATCCCCTTCTTTTAATTATTTTCAGCCATCCCTCTTAAAAAGAGGATTTTGCCTTTGAATATATAATTATTATTGCTAATAGGACCTATTTTGATGGAATTGATAAACGAAGGTTTTAATACTCTAAATTAATAATTAGAGTGGATATGCCGAGAGGAAATTTTAAAACATTTTGATAAACCAAGCAGATCAACACATCACTTAACTGTTTTTTCTTTTTTAGTATGAGTTAGAAATGACTCTTTCCTCAATTTCTTTAAACCCAGAATCAAAAGCAAGTTGAAGAGAGAGAGAGAGAGAGAGAGAGAGAGAGAGAGAGAGAGAGAGAGAGAGAGAGAGAGAGAGAGAGAGAGAGAGAGGATAATCTGAAAATTGAAAGGCAATAGCCTACTTCCCTCACGGAGCCCTAAAATCATACCTAATTTTTCCAAGTGAGTTTCAGACAGCTCGTAAATGGGCAAAAAAGTACTGTAATCTGATTGTCTAACACAACAGTAAATTATTGTAATGTTTTGATGAAGAGTGGAAAATATATGTGCAAAGTGTATGTAAGCCATGATGTGGGGGTGAAATCCTGGCAACCGCAAGGTGCTATGAGGAGTTCTCGAGATATTCTAATTTTGTGAATGTTTATGCTTTGACTCTACATAAGAAGGGAGAATGCGGCCGTGGGATAACTATGTATGTACTGTAAGTCACAATCTTCTTTGATGACTTTATCATTTTGTGCTTTGATACATTTCCTAAGTTTTCTCAGATTTCATTTTGATTGCTAATACTGATTATTCTGTCTGCTGCTCTGAGTCACTATCGTTTTTCCTCATTTTTATTGCATTGAATTTTCAATTTTTTCCTGGTTCTTCCTCATACTTCATTTCGATCTCATCGAAAGACTTTTCGTCATAAATATTTTCCTCTGGGATAGTTCAGTCGCTTATCTCTCGTCTGTCTGTTCAGTTTCAAACGAGAACTACTAAATATGACAAAATACACGGTGCGACAATGACCATTAACAAGGGGAAGACCTCCTACATAGATTTCATCATATCTTGAAAGCCATAATAGATTATCTCCCTCTCTCTCTCTCTCTCTCTCTCTCTCTCTCTCTCTCTCTCTCTCTCTCTCTCTCTCTCTCTCTCTCTCTCTCTCCCTCTCTCATACTCTGCATTTTCCTCTTTTATCCCCTTGAGATGGGGGATTATACAGCCTCCTTGTTCCCCTGCCCGTCGAAACAAAAATTAATATTTTCCCTCTATTTTCCTTCTTTGAACAGTCAAGGCATCCAAATTGGATCTGGTAGGTAAGTCCAAGTAAAACAGTTGTAAATGGGTTTCTGATTGGTGGTAGTAATAGAATAAAATAGGGGAAAGATTGGTATGATTGATAATATGAATGTGAAAGGAAAGATCAATAGATGAAACCAGCAATGCTGGTTGGAAATGTAGCATAAAAAGGTGTTTGGAGTAGAGAGAGTACGACGAAGAGGCAACTCTTATTGGTTAGTATGATAAGTGTGTGATTCAAAGGGAAACTATAGATGAAATGTAATAATCTAAGGTGTTTGGAAAGTATCATAGGCCTATTAAAAATTATTACAGTGAGAAATGGAGAAGGAGGTAGAGATCAGGTTGTGGAGGAGAATTGTCTAAAAGTTGGTTTGGCCATATGAAAAGAAGAATGAGGAACGACTAGTCTTGGGAGAGCGGTGAGCAGAAAATGGGCTGAGTAAAACTAAGGGGAAGGCTTGGACCATTTGTGTGTGCCTAGCTAACTAACAATATGGTATCCTAAGTTTACACTGTTTAAGAAATCGGGCCTTGGAGTAAGCTGGTTTGATGAAGTAAAAAAGTAGTAAGTGCAAGTGCTATGTAAGTGGTGCAAAAATACAGAATGCAAAAGAAGAGGATAAGTTAATGAAGATTATTTTATGAGTGTGACATTGGAACATGCTAGAAGATTGGCCTCGTCATATCTGTAACAATGATAACATTAACATGAGGAAAGGTGGAAGGTTTTGGACAAGGTAAAAGTAAGGAAATCATACACAATAGGAAAAGGACAGGTTGAAATACTAGTCGAAGTACTGAGGGCCCAGATATATGGCAGGATTAAGTCCTGAGTTGACCATAGATCTGCTTTCTGAAGGAAGATAGTTTATGAGAATTAAGAAAGACAGAAGGAGGAAGAGAATTGTAGAGTCTGCAGGTGAATGGGAAGAAGCAATCACTGCACCATTCAATCTGCTAGTTACCAATCTCTATACAGTACTTTTGAACAGAGGACGATGGTGAGTACTTCATGGCCTCCAAAGTGGGGGAAGGAAGCAACTCACCAACTAATCAGAGCAGTGATGGAAGTAGTAGTGATGAAAAAGAGAAAAGGAAGATACCTTATGACGAAGGGATAGAAAATCCAGATCAAGAGTAATAGAGGGGAAATTCGATAGTTTTGAAGAAAGTAGGGCTATCAGGAAGAGATGAAGATAAAGAGATAAACCAAAAACAGTCTTGGAGGCATTAAACTTAACTAAATTTTGAATGCCCCACTTAGATACCCTCCACAAATCGGAGTTGAGAATAGAAGAAAGAGTGATACGAGACTGATTATCAGTAACAGATGAAGTCTGTGAAAAAGAGGCAGAGGAAAATTTGAAGAGTAGAATCATCAGCAGAGGCATGGAGAATAGAGGAAGATGGGACCTGAAGAATATCAGTGATGAAGAGAAGGAACAGAATAGATGAAAGAAGAGAGCCCTGTGGAAAGAAAACCGGAAATCAAGCAAGAGAGAGAAGCAGTAAAACCATAAACAGGGAGTTTGGCCAAAAAAACTTGCGACACACCTGTCAAAAGTCTTAGTGATATCTGAGACTACTACAAAGGATTCCCCATAGTTCCTCAAAGAAGATGACCATACTTGAATAAAACAGGAGAAGAGGTCACCAGTGGTTCTTGCCTTGTGGTAGCTGTACTGGGGATCAGATATGAACAACTTCAAGAAATGAGAATTGAACAAAGATTTGTATATACTTCAGCGATAGCAGAGGTTAGGGCAATAAGTGGGTAATTTGAAGAAAGAGAGCGGTCACCTTTCTTAGGGGAACCTTTTGAACTAGAGCATACTTCCAAGATGATGGATAGATACCGGTTGAGAGAATGGGATGAAAAAAAAACGGCTAAGCACAGGAGCCAGTTCATCTGCAATCTCCTCAAGGAATCTTGGAAATTTAGACCAACATCATCTTTCAGTCTCTTTCTCGTCTTTTTCAGATGATTTACTAAATTATGTTTCAAGTGCTGATAAAGGAAAGATAAAATAAAGATTTTTCATTCTATATCATAAGGTTCTAGATGTTCATAATATTTACAGAAAGAGAGAATACGTTTTCGAGCTCGAGACTTGAAGTTTGTTTCTTCACCATTTTGCCGAAGGTTTTATATCGATTTTTCTGCAGAATTTATTCAGTCTCCTTTTGTAGTAAGAACTAAATATGAGATTCAGAAAAAATAGGAATATATAAAATATGTATTTGGTCGTGGGGGATACTTCAATGCTCTTTCATTAACTATTATCAACTGCAGTGCTCTTTTAATCATAGTGAAGAGAATATTTATTCTTCAATTTTAAGGTTGACTAATGTGATTTAAAAATATAATATACTGTAATAATGGTTTCCCTTACTAATGCTGCTACAAGGTCTTAAATACCTGTAATATTATAAGTTAAGAGAGTATGAAATTTTCCTTACATTGTTTTAATTCTTGGAATTGTTTATAGCTATTACATGGCTTAAAAAATGCTATTTAAAGGTACCTTATGTGAAGGTATGTAGAGGTCTGCGCTTATTCCATATCTTTTTAATCTGCATTTTATTATTTTTTTTCAATTTTTTGACACTCCTTTTCTCCATTATATACAGGAATATTTTTTTCTTTTAGGAATAACACCTTGCTGGAACGTATGTGGTCCCGAGTTTCATTCCCTCTGATTTACTAGCAAAACATCTGTAGCGAAAATGCTTCCACGTAGGTCTTTCAATTTGCTGCTTTGCTGATGCCTAGATAGCTTCGGGTTCAGTCATTTAAGAGGTCGTTCACAAAATAATTTCATATTTTTCGTGGCCCTAAGGATGCTGTCCTGGCCAACATTTTGAAGGTTCCGAATTCGTTTCTTTGACTTAGTTTGTATAATATTTACAGTAAAAAATATTTCTATTTAGCTCTGTTGATGAATGCCTGACTTACACCCACAACTCTACAGAGTCCGACAGCGAATTTCTTCGTATAATACCAGCAACGTAAATATTCCCTCAAAGCATTACAGATCAAGGTCCAGCTCAAACGTAGATCCCTAGTTCGATTCTTGTGTTTCCTTTGTATTACATATGTAATAAGAGTAGTCCTTCGTGGTCCTGAGGGTCATGGCCTGGCTCAACCTTAGTAGGTCCTGATTTTTAGTCTTAGCATTTATTCATATATTGCCTTTGCAGCACTTGGAATCAATGGCTGGCTCGTATCCAGAAATAATGTCTCCTCATTAGAACAGAGAGTAGTTGGTCGAGTCGGCTGGACAAGCGATTACACAACTGAATATTGTAGACTATCTTCATACTCACAGTGTCCGATATGGACGGTAAAAATCATCCTTTAGCTCAACAGATGAATAATTAAATATTATATTCATCTTTTTATTATGTTTTCTTATGTTATTATATTTAACTTTATTTTATATTATTTGATATACTTTTCATGAAATATAGTGCTCTTTTCAAAGTCTGAGTTGGTCAAGATACCATTCAATCATATATTGAGTAGTACAATATGCTCATTAAACCTTAGTATTATTAACTTAAAATGGGCTATTGTCACACAGAGGGACGCCTCTATCCGCTCCATTCTCTAACATATAACATTCAAATGTTCAATTGCCTACTCTGTGTGCTTAATAAACATGACACATCACACTCTGCGGGTATCAAAAACATTTTTTTTTTATTGAGTGGAGAGCAGTAAATGCATACAGCAACAACTCGTATAAAAAAAAAAAGGTTAAGAGACAAAAATTATAGTTCGGTAAAATAAAATATTGCAAATATTTTTTTCATTTTATCTAATATTGCAGTGCAGTTTTAAACATATAGTAATGATTTTAGAAACAGGCATTTCAGCATTATTGTATATTTGTGGAAGGATATTTTTTGCTTTACATAAGAAAAAATAGTAACCTTTTCTTTCATGGGATGAATGGTATGGAAATGCCTTGATTTAAAACATTACATTAAATAAAGAAAAATTTATTGAATGCACTCCATTTTATTTATATTTTATGTATATGTTGTTATTATTATTATTATTATTATTATTATTATTATTTTTATTATTATTATTATTATTATTATTATTATTATTATTATTATTATTATTATTATTTGTTGTTCTTATTGTTGTTAATGTAGTTGTTGATGTTGATGTTAATGTTGATGTTGATATTGTTGTTTTTGTTGTTCTTGTTGTTGTCATCTTCCTTCATTTTTGTCTTTGTATTTTCCGTCTTTGTTTTTTCTTTTGCTGTTTTTGTCTTTGCTATTTTGTTGTTTTTTGTTATTTTTGTAGTTTTTTTTATTTATTGCTTTGTTTGTTATTGCTATTATTGTTTTTTTGGTTCTGTTGTTGTTTATGTATTTATTGTTTTCATGTTTTTGTTTTCTTTTTTTGGCTTTTGATGTTGTTTTGTTGCTTGTTTGTCTTGTTTTTTGTGTCCCTGACTTTGTTTTTTATTGTTATTTCTTTGGTTGTTGCTTTGGTAGTTGTTATTATGTTTGCTTTTGTATTTGGTTTTTGTTGTGGTTGTTATTGTTATTGTCATCTTTGCTTTTGTCGTCTTTGATTTTGTTGTCCTTCTTTTTGACTCAGCTTTCGTCGTCTTTGATTTTGTCGTTTTTGTTTTTGTCAAGTTTGCTTTTGTCGTCTTTGCTTGTATTTTTTTCCTTGTTGTTTTCGGTTTTGTCTTTGTTGTTGCCTTTGCTATTGTCCTTGGCATTTATGTTGATGTTGTTTTTGTCATTGTTGTTGTTTTTGATTTTGTTCCTTATATTGTTTTGCTTTTACTTGTGGTCTTTTGTTGTTTGTTTTGTTCTGCATAGTTTGCTGCTCTTTACTTTTATATTTTTGAATGTCGTTGTTTTGGTTGTTGTTGCTTTTGTTTTTATTAGTTTGTTGCTGTTGTTTTCACCGTCTTTTTTTTTTTTTGCTTGTCTTCTTTGTTGTCTTTCTTTAAGGTGCGTTTATTTTTGTCGCATATTTTTATGCCTTTGTTTTTTTTTTTTTTTCGTTTTTCTTATTTTTGTTTTTTTTTATTATTTTCTTTGCTGTTGTTTTGTTGCGGTTGTTGTTGTGTTTGTTGTTGTCATTTTAGTTGCTGTTTTGTTTGTGCTTTTGCAGTTTTTGGTGTTTGTTGTTTTGGTAGTTCTAGTTTTCGCTTTTTTGTTGTTGTTGGTGTTGCTTATGATGCTTTTTGTTTTATTTGTTGTTGCATTAGTTGTTGCTGTTCTTTACTTGATTTTGGTGTTGTTACTTTTATTAATACTGCTGTTTTTATTGTTTGTTATGTTGTTTTTGTTGCTTTTGTTGTTGATCTGGTTGGTTTTGTCATTTTTGTTTCAGCTTTTGTTTCTTTGTTGTAGTTATCTTTCGTTAGTTTTATCATTGTTATCTTTGCTGGATTGATATTGCTATTTTCGTTATTTATTTGTTGCTGTTGTTGTTGTTGTTGCTATCGCTGTTGTTATTGATGTTGATAGTATTGTTGTTGGTGATGTTGTTGATACTGTTGTTATTGTTGCTTTTTGTTGGTGTTGTTGTTGCTGTTGCAGTTGTTTTTGAATCTGTTATTAAGTTTATTGAAGCACTATACTATTTATTATATATATATATATATATATATATATATATATATATATATATATATATATATATATATATATATATATATATATATATATATGTGTGTGTGTGTGTGTGTGTGTGTGTGTGTGTGTGTGTGTGTGTGTGTGTGTTTGTGTGTGTGTGTGTAATATATATATATATATATATATATACATATATATATATATATATATATATATATATATATATATATATATATATATATATATATATATATATATATATATATATATATATATATATATATATATATATATATATATATATATACACTCGCATAATAGTCTAATAGGGTAGACTACTGCATAAGTATTTAATGAAGGGATGAAATTCATGTTTGGTAGGAATCAGATTTCTATATAAAATAAGTAACAATAAGGAGAAGTTTTATGATGGGGTCACTATATCATATATTCATCTGCAAAAAAAAAAAAAAAAAAACCGGTCATCATTTTACCTGCTAAAACCAGAGATGAACAAATATAAAAATTATCCGGTTCCGGTTCCGGTTTTACGTCACGGACTCCCTTATCTACCAAGGGCTAGGACGGTTGCCTTCTTGTGAAGGACTTGTTTTGGCAGAGGTAATCCTTACGCTGAGTGCATGCCTTTGCTAACCTCAGACCGTGACGGGGCGCGAACCCTCGACCTGACGCCTCACATAGAAATGATGTCAACTGGAATACAGCCCCACTATTATTACATTGGTGGGGGGAAAGAATGAGAGCGAAACAAACAGGTAAAACCTCAGGATTTTAAATCAACAAAATAAAATCAATATTTAAAAAGAAAAAAAATGCAATGCTAAAATTCCAATCATCAGACCGATCGATTTACATTTATTTTCGGTATTAAAAAAAAAAAAAAACTTTGTATCAAAACTTTACATTAAAAGTATTAGGGAGAAAACATAAATTTATGGTGCTATGAAAATAGTGTTAAAAAGAAAAGCAAAAAAAAAAAAAAAAACTCATTCCAAGCATGAGCAAAAAGAGAGACAGAGACAAAAATATTTATTCCCTTTGACATCGTTTCAAATGTTTTTCCCTCTTTCACATGGGGGAGGAGGGTGAATATTTTCATGACTAGTTTGATCATATTTAAATAATATTTTTCTGAATTACTACACAATTCGTGTTTGAAAAAACCATTCGAGAGAGAGAGAGAGAGAGAGAGAGAGAGAGAGAGAGAGAGAGAGAGAGAGAGAGAGAGAGAGAGAGAGAGAGAGAGAGAGAGAGAGAGAGAGAGAGAGAGAGATTCTGTTGTCAGTACAAACCACTCCTGTGAGAGGAATAAAACAAACGTCATCACGCTATTTTACAAAGATTGGATAATATAAGTAAAGTTGAATGCAAATGCCACATACTTACATTTCGGGATACTCAAATATATTACGTAATTCGTAATGACATGGAATAGAAACCTGAATCTCCGAGTTCAGATAGCCAATGTACTAATGATTACTTTAGTTTACGAATAATGTGTTACAATTCTTCACTCAGTTGGTTAATAAATAAATATATAATCTAAAGTAATCTATTTCTTTTCAGTTGATATATGTAAGGTGTGAATTAGTGCCAATGCCGCATGGTAAGTATGTACTCGGGCTCCATGTCATCACTGTCCCTTGTCTCTGCTTTTCTTGAGGTTAAAGGTCTCTAACGAAAGGCAGAAGCAAGAGACGATGACAGCACAAAGACTGACTATATACCTATCATATGGGCGGGGCCCATCCTCTCCAACCATGTGGACCCAGTGATCCTCCGACAATGGCTGAATAATCTGGAGGACTGACAGGATATTACCGATCCCCAGTTAACTGCCCAATTTAATCGGTAACGACATGAGATCGCGAATGCTAATCCAACCCCAGGCCAGGATCGACGTGAGACCAGCATATTTACAATCCCAGACGCTACCACTACGCCACAGTGTCATTGGGGATCGATTCTTAAGCTCTAACCCATCCGAAAACAGAGGTTGTAAATCTATCATTCCGCGTCAAATCCCATACATCAAATGGTATAATTGATGAGTCTGTTGAGTTACCGAGAGGTTCTACGAGATATAATAATCTGTTTGTTTTAACCATGACACGGGAAAGTCAAATTGCTTACTAATAAGAAATGAGTAAATGAATATAATCATCCCTCAGCACATAAGTATACACATACATACATTATATATGTAATAATTTCATAAGTACAAATAAGGCATAATATCCCTTATAAAGAGGGATGACTGATTCAAAGCAAAAAATTACAGATACAGTACTAATGTCAATGAGAGGTAAAGGGAAACTTTACCATAATTCAAGAGTATATAGTTACGAGGAAAAATATCCTCATAATCACTAAAGGTATCACAATTACCATTAACGAAGGGACTTACTACCAAATACAATATATAGAAACAAAGTACCAGGAGTAATTCTTTTAGTAGAAGTATTTCTTTTGGTATTCAAAGTACAAATTCAAATCTCACTCTCGGTACATCTTTTAGCTTGATTCGAAAACATCAAGTAGCAGGTATTTAGTAACAGCAGAGAATATAAATTTTTACCTTTGCCAAACAATAAAGAGCTAGAAGGAATTGTGCGGGAAGTTTTCTATCACTTAGGAGAAAACTAAGAAAATTGTATCTATAATGATTCAATAACGACAAAATGGGTTCGCAGATTCAGCTATTCAGTTAATGTTCACAATAACATGAATACGAAATAAGAATTATTTTACCATTCATTTTCTCAAAATACTTGACCAATAGACAATCATTAAATCGAATGGGTCATAAAGTTTTAAAAGACGAGTAGTCTCACAATGTCTTGGTCATAGAGTCATTGCTAAATATTAGAAACATCCTCACAATACTTTCTGAAGAAAACTGAAGATAATTCGCATTATCAAAACTAGGATGATAATGTAGTTCTGTTGTTCCAGACAATAAGGCAAAGGAATGTATCATTACGATCTGCTACATAAAGCTAAGAAATTTTACTTCCTTTACAAGATAACTGTAAGTATAACTGATAGATAGTCGAAAAAACTATACATAGTATAAAAAATGTATAACAATGAGTGATTAAGCTCAACTAAGACATTAATGATAAAAATAATATATATATATATATATATATATATATATATATATATATATATATATATATATATATATATATATATATAGTTCGTTCCGGGTTTACGTCACGGACTCCCTTTTCTACCAAGGGCTAGGACGGTTGCCTTCTTGCGAAGGACTTGTTTTGGCAGATGTAATCCTTACCCTGAGTGCATGCCCTTGCTAACCTCAGATCGTGACGGGGCGCGAACCCTCGACCTGACGCCTCAGAGTGGCGGACGCTACCGCTTGAGCCACGGTGACTAATATATATATATATATATATATATATATATATATATATATATATATATATATATATATATATATATATATATATATATATATATATATATACACATATATATATATAAAGTAAGTAACTGATACGCAGACAATTAAACTGAAGAATTCAAAATGAAGATCCGAATAATTCTTACCATATTGCTGCAAGGGGAAAGAAACAAAAATAAAGAAAAAATATACAAATCTAAACATCGGAGACGGAAATTCTAATATACTAGTTAAGCTTTGAAAGATGGAATATCTGTTCTGAATTATACAATGAATGCATATTCATATAAGCTTTAAGGACCCTTCCTTCTTCGGCGCTCAATCCCCTCAGAGGGGAGCCATCATGAATTTTACATGGAAATAAGGCAACGGAAGGGTGTGAGCAGTGTATGGTTTATTGTGCCAAAGAGAGGGGAATAATGTAATATTGAGACTACTCACTAGATATTCCAAGTGAAAATTTTTTTAACTTTTATTACCATATGAACCTTATCAGCAATTGACCATATTTAATGATACTTTTCAGACTTACAAACTGCTCTCTCTCTCTCTCTCTCTCTCTCTCTCTCTCTCTCTCTCTCTCTCTCTCTCTCTCTCTCTCTCTCTCTCTCTCATATATCTATCTATCTATCTATCTATCTATCTATCTATCTATCTATATATATATATATATATATATATATATATATATATATATATATATATATATATATATATATATATATATATATGTATGTATGTATGCATATAATAAGTACTGAAATAAAATGAATAAAAATATTTATATTCAGCCACATGGGTAAGCTTTGAAATCCAGTCACGTTAAGCAGCACTGGAAAGTATTTTTCCCCTATATCGGCCTTCAGCAATACGGAAGAGAGAATACTCTATATCTTATCGAGGCCAGTAGCTAGAGGGCCGTCCCGATATGGTAAATGATGATCACATTTCTATCATGGATGAATCGAAGAGTTTTCTCTTATGTATCTCTGTGATGGATACCATTACAGTAATAATGATATGGATAATAAACTATCTATACAAGAGACATTTTTCCCTTTTTAAGGGGAGTGGTTGAGTCAAGGCAAATAGCTCTGAATCTTTGGGAAGACAGAAGACAAAGGAGGAGATTATCAGTCCCCTCGCTCCGCCCCATTCAGTCGACTCTTACGACAAGCATGGGAACACTGAATAAGTATTCTATCCCCCCTCCCTCAGGGGTATTAATAGTAAAAGTATAAATATTCTCTAATCATATTAGGAATACTGCCATCACCAACAAACTGTTTTGTTTTATTACAAGATAAGTATGAGATTGCTATACTGGAGCTTTTGTTAACTATTGCCGTCATACTTTAAATAATGTGAAATGTATATTAAACTGCCTGCCAAGGAGCTCTTGCTCAGCAGGCTAGTGCCTCTGAATAAAAAGAACATATTTATTCTTGTATATATACTGAATATTTGGCAATAAAATCTATAACTATGACTATGACTGATGGATGATTCCAAAGAGAGCAAACAGAAATGAAACACGAGAGAATTAATTATTTTGACAGAAAGGGGCAGATAATTGTCACACACACATGAATAGGCTTTGAAGTTTTACAGGCTATGGAAGGAGAGGATATGTATCAACCATGTGTTGAGGATCCAAAAGAACCGGGACAAACAAACACCAATTAAGCTCTCCCTACAGTGAAGAGGAGAAATGGCTGAGGAGAAATGGTGAATTCTCAATGAACATAAATTTCCTGTAATTCATTATAAAACGTTCATCTACCACTGAGAGGGAGCTAATTGCCTGTATATCGAATATATATATTTGATATATTTGGTTTTAGTAGAGGGCCAAGTGTGAATATAACTACTGTAGTAAATCAAAGTCTTATTAAATTTGATCTTTCCGGTT
>JAXCGZ010011475.1:45000-47500 GCA_037179515.1 Halocaridina rubra
CATCATAAAATTCTAATAAGTTTGTTACTGTTGATCTTCCTTCTCTGAAGCCATGTTGCCTCACTGACAAAAAGTTGAAGGATTCCAAGTGAAGAGAGATATGTTTCCTTAGTAGTTTCTCCATAAGTTTGCAAACTATGCTGGTCAAGGAAACTGGTCTATAGTTCAGAGCCGTATCCCTCCTTCCCTTTTTGAAGATAGGTATCACATTTGCTTGTTTCCAGCATCTTGGAATCTCCCCCGACTCCAATGACTCCTTAAATATGATACTTAGTGCCACTGATATTGTGTTTGCGCATTTTTTAAGCACATGAGGGGATATGTCATCAGGACCTGTAGCTTTATGAACATCTAAATCCATCAGCGCCTTGCATACCTCTGTGGCTGTAAGGTTGATGTTCTCTAATACCGGCCCTTGAGCTTCTATCACTGCAATCTGAGGGGGTGGGGTATTTTCTACTGTAAATACTGACTGAAACTCCTTGTTCAATTCTTTGCAGTTCTCTTCGTCCGTCTCAGTGATGCTTCCATCCGCTCTCTTTAGCCTTAAAACCTGTTCTTTTACCTTCAGTTTTCCTCTGATAAAGCTGTGGAAAAGCTTGGGATTTTCTTTAGCCTTCCTGGTGATGTCCCTCTCATAATCTTTCTCTGCCTCTCTCCTTTTACTTAGGTAGTCATTTCTTGCTCTTTTGTAGGTTTGCCAGGCATTTATGTTTTTTCTCCTCCTATACCTTTTCCAGCATTTGTCTCTCCACTCCTTAGCTCTTTTACACCCATTATCGAACCATTTCTCTCTGGCATGAATTACACCTACTTTGGTGACAGGTATGCAGCAATCTACTATCTTCCCATATTTCTCACAAAAGATGTCATACATTTCTTGTACAGATTTGTTGTAAAATAAGGTTCTCCAGTCAATAACTGCAAAAAGCTCATTCATTTTGATGTAATCTCCTTTCTGATAGTTCCTCCTCATGTCCTCAGTGCCTCTACTCTCAGGAAGAATGTCTTCAATGATATACTCCATCAACAACACACAGTGGTCACTCTTTCCAATTGGTGGTTCATACTCAATATTTTCAATATCCAACACATTATCTGTGAACACCAGATCAAGTAGTGATGGCTCATCCCCACCCCTGGCTCTTGTTGGTTCCATTACATGTTGGTGTAGGAAATTCCCTTGTACGCAATCTAGGAATCTTGCCCCAAAGGAGTCCTCACCACTGTGTGGGTCAAGATTTATCCAATCTATCTTTTTATGATTAAAGTCTCCCATAATCAAAATCCTACATTTTTTCTCCCGCGCCATGTTAACAACTGAGTTTATGACTTCAATCGTACCTATATGACTTTCCTCATAAATTTCAAGCCTATTTTGGTTCCTTGGTGGGTTGTATACAACAGTTATTATAATGCTCTCTGACCCAGTATTTATGCGAGCAACAAGAAATTCCCTGAACTCACTTTCTATAGCCAAGTTTATCTCTTCAGCTTGAATCCTCTCACTTATGAGCAGTGCTATCCCTCCACCAGTCCTCTCAGATCTTTCGACCCTTAGTATTCTGAAGCCCTTAGGAAAAACTGTGACACTGTTTATGTCCTCACTCAACTTAGTCTCTGTAATTGCTACTATATCTGCCTTACTGTTGTGAATCCTATCTTTTAATTCTACTGCCTTACCAGCTAATCCATCAGCATTTGTGTATAACAATCTTAATGAGGCCCCATCCCCTGATCTTCTGTCATTATCTTCTTTATCTCCCCTTTGTCTGGAAGTATTCCGTAACGAAAATTTTTTTTCTCTTCCTCATTTCTTTCATCATTTAAGTGTGTGTGTGTGTGTGTGTGTGTGTGTGTGTGTTTGTGTGTGTGTGTGTGTGTGTGTTTGTGTGTGTGTGTGTGTGTGTGTGTGTGTATGTGTGTGTGTGTGATTACCTAATTGTGATTACCTAATTGTGTTTACGGGAAAGAGCCCAAAGCTCGTATCTTCCCGTCTCCTGATCGGTTCCATTTTTAGACTTATTGATACTTATCATACCTGTCCTTAAAACTATGGATTGAGGTAGCATTAACTACCTCCTCGCTTAGCGAATTCCAATTATCAACTACTCTTACACTGAAAAAGTATTTCCTTACATCCTGCAAACAAGTTTTCTTCCGAAGCTTCAAACTATGACCTCTAGTTCTAGAGCCAGCCATATCGAAATATCGATCCCTATCCACTCTATCATAACCATGAAGGAATTTAAAGACTGTCACCATATCCCCCCTCACTCTTCTAGCTTCGAGTGATGGCAAGTCTAATTCCCTCAGCCTCTCATCATAACCGAGATTGCGTATTTCTGGCACCAGTTTCGTGGCATGTCTTTGAACTTTTTCAAGCTTAGCTATGTGCTTTTTCAAGTGCGGATTCCAAAAGGGGGCTGCATATTCGAGTTTTGGCCTCACATAGGTTACATAAATATTTCTGAACATTTCCTTGTCCATGTGCCTGAAG